>JAVSBS010024914.1:6309-38306 GCA_033124195.1 Coracias cyanogaster | reverse complement strand
CTTGATTTACAATAATTTGGAGGGAGAGGGTTTACATTTCCCATCCTAAGGGAGGTTCCCGCCTCCCTAGCAGATACCTGTCCTTCAAACCAGGACAACAGTGCAATTGCTGGCCAGTTTCTAAAGCCTTTACCTGACTGATTAGCATGATGGATTAGGACAGAGTGTCTGAAATATATAAATGCCTGATGCTGTATTGAGAAAGATGGTTCTTTTTCAAAATACTGAATTATTTCCTAGTATTATCGTAAATTCAGATAAGGAGATACTCACTTTTTAAAAATGCAAGTGCAACAGTTTGCATTTGTAAGTTTATTTTCCCTATTTCTATCAATGGCTTTTTTTTTTGTTTTCTCAAAGTGCACTTTAGGTTAAAGCTAAGTTAATCACAGAAAAGGTCAAATTCTTTTTCCAAACTTTTCTGGAGCACAACTAACTTAATATTTTAACAGCTGGTGCCTGTGGTAATTACTTTTACATTATACCTAAAGTCTGTTGAAATCTAATTACTCTGATCTATGAACCAGGTAATTAGGGTAAAAACTCCCACATTTTCTTAGACCTCATTAATGTATTTCCTTTGAAAATTGTTAGCTAATGATGGTACATTAAGAGTTTATCCATAAAATGACAATGAATAATTAAAACCTTTGTCCCAGGACGTTAGAGGACAGAGTAGCGTTTAACTGCTCAATGTCTTGATAATTATTTCTTAATTTGCAGTGCAAATATTGTGCAAGTTTGGGGACAAAGGACCGATCAAACTGGGAAAGTGGCACAGAAGGACACAGATAATTTTCTTTTCCTTCATTTACTTAGTATCTGGCTCGTAATTCAGGAGGTGTGTAGGCTCTCAAGGAGCTGATGTTTCTACTGCTGCCTGGAGCTGGACTAGCAGCAAAAAGAAACACCGAGGGCTTGTGTCCACCAGGCACACGTTGCCTGGCCATTTCCATGGAAAGCACTGCTGAGTATATGTACCATCACCTTTCAGGCTGCCAGTGGGCTGCATGGCACAGTGCCTTGCAGGTGTGAGGACATCCTGCAGCAGCCACAGCCGCAGGGTGGGGTCTGAAGGGCAGCCTCAGGAGGTGTCTGCAAGAGGGTCCTTGCTGGAAGGGCACTTGCTCAGCTGCCATGGAGATTGCGAGAGCTTCTTTCAGGCACTCTGGTGCTGGTGACAAGTTCCAAATCTCACCCCCTAACATCCATGGAAAATCTTTGACTGTTGCATGAGTGTCAGGAAGGCTGTCACTACAATGGCTACAAATGGAATGTAGTATGTGAGCGCAACAGAGTGAAACTGTGTGCTCCAGCAAAAGAACAAGTGGCACATGCATTTCTCCTTCCAAGAGAGGGGTATGGGACAAAGCTGCTAACTGAGATGGTAGTTGTGATAACAGCTGTGGGGCAGATCTAAAATGGTGGCAAACCAAAGCTGCTTTCCCATATTTTGACTTATGAATCTAAGGCTTGTGTAGTTTTTAACTATGCTGTAGTGCAAGCTATAATCTGATTGGATGCAGCAGGCCATAGCCATCTTCTGCTCTCCACCACGGAAAGGGAGCTCCAGCCATGCCTTCTCTCTAGAGTATGTTCTAATAAGAATGGAGGATCCAAGTCAGCAGATTTCCTAAGAAACTTTAACCCCTATCTGCTTGCAGGACCTCTGTCCCACTTCCCCACAACCTCTAATGCCAAGTGGTTTTAATTAATTCCCAGTATGTATTATCACCCAGAATGCTGGGATCAGCACTTGGGTCTGAGTGTGTGTCACAGAGGCACCCACAAAACAGATAGCAACAGCTATCAAAATGGAGGTTTATTGACCCAGCGCTCCTAATGACAAAACACAAGTTTGGATGTCTGTCGGGAATATATCTACCGAGTGATTAATTGCTAAACTTTGAGGAAAGACAAACCAAAATGGGCACACACTGACTACTAAAGGGAAACCTCCCACATGAGCACCTAAACTCATCACTCACCAAAAGGTGGGGTGAGGTACGCTCAATCCATGGAGATTCGCTCAATCCATGGAAGTATCCTTGGATGGCCTGTCCAAGGGAGAGTTGAACTGCCAGGCCCACCGCTCTGCAAAGAACCATATTCCTTGATTCTTAGGCACAGCTCCATTTATACCCAAGTCAAGGATGCACGGTGGTCATTCTAATGGGCTGAGGGGGCAAGCCCAGACAAAATAGGCTGAGGGTCTAGACCCTGAGGCACCAGTTAATCACCCTGAAGTGCAGTTTGTTGCAAACTGTTCTGGGACACCCTGGTTTTGCCCTGTTTTGTCTGTTGGGGAGGCTGTACCTGCCACAGCATGCCAGGCACTGGGAGTGCAAATGGTGCGAACACATCTCTTCCTCAATAATCAATGATGCACTGCAGGAAGAAGACTTAGACATGGGGGAATGGAAAAGCAACCTGTGGCTGTACAGACAATGTGATCACATAAATTGATAGATAAATCAATGTTTTCTTGAGGTAAGTGAAACGAATTAAATACCAGAAATCTCTGCTGGTCATGTAAGTGCTGATACAGAATTTGTTTCAGGACTGGCTCTGCAGTATCATGAGGCACACACTTGTTGCAGAGCAGCATACCAAGGGAATCCACCTGTACTCAAGTATTTAATCTGGTAAACCTGAAAGCTTCAAATTTGACTGCATCTAGTCTGCAAAACAACCACTCTGGAGGGAAGAAGTTGAGACATTGGTTTTGGATTAGAACTTCAAAGAAAAGTTTCAGATGATCATCTGTTAGACCATCAAGGACCCAAGTAATGACATATCTGGTGGGATCTCTGTATACAGGGAAGAAGCCAGTCTGAAATAGAATATTAGTTGCCTTTATTTAATTTTGTCTCCAATAAAGATACATTATTTATAAAGTCTAAAAAAGTAATAAAGTAAGATTTTCTGTGAGGCATTTTATTTATAAGGAAATGAATTAAACAAATGAGCTAATTAGGAAAATTAAGGATTAAAATATTGATTCAATATGAGAGAGATGCACACATGGCTACTCAGGAAATCCTGCTGTAAGAAATGACCAAAACCAGATTACCAGATATATATCTGCTAAAAGATTAAATCAGTCAATGTTGGAACTGCTTTTTCTCAAGGAACAGTGCTGTCAAATCCGCTCCTTTCAAATCATTATGTATTCCCACTGGGTCAAACTTCTTGCTCAAAGCCAAGTCTTCAATCAGTTTTCGGCCCATTTTTCTTCCTGCTTCTGTAGACATTGCCTTTTGCCAGAGCTTCAGCAGCAATCCTCCTTGGAAAGAAACACAACGTGACATTGTCAAATTAACATGGAGCATACGCAGCTCATGGCACACAAGGGACGAAGCATGCGCCTGGCAACAAACACCCCCCACTCTGCTGTGGACGGTGAAGTATAGACTAAGCTGGTGTGTGCCAATGGGGTAATAATTGGCTACAAATATGTAGGGAGGCACAGGCCTTTCATTCAGCTCAGGATCCTTTGTATTGACAGGCAACTGGGCTTGTTCCCTTGTCACCAATGTTGCAAGTCAAAATGATTGAAGATGCATGTTAAGGGCTTGGTCTGCAATTGCACATAGCTTCATGGCTTATGAAGCACTAACCTAGTAGTTATAATCATGCATGTCTTTGTTTTTACTCTAAAGCAACCAAAAATTTGCGCTTTCTGCCAGCTAAGGCCTCAAGCTAAAGAAGCACATGATCCGAATACTGTCATTCAGGCAGCAAGCAGTGGCTTTCTAGTAAGCATGCCTGACCATTAGCACCAGTTTGCAGGATAGTCATTGCCTGCCCACTTGTCTCAGATCTCTATGGTGGAAAAAGGGTCCACGGAATAAATTTAAGGGTGTAAAAAAGTGTACTAGAAAACCAAGAGGAGTTTATTCTCCTGCAAAACATGCTTTTGTATAAAATTAGCAACAGTGAAGAATTGCATTTGAATAGTATTGTACTGGGGAGGTAAGGAGTTAAGAGGGATAGGCAGCAAACAGTCCTCTTGCTTAGGACCACTGCAGGAAAGGTGAGGTGAGGACAGAATAAAAGGTCTTAAATAACAAGGCATTTGCTGTTCTGCCTTCAGATATCAGCAAGGGGCATAGCATAAAAAGTAAAGCTTTTGACTGTCCATGAGTCAAGAAGCTTTAGAAATAGTACAGCATTCTCTCAACTCTGGTCCCTGCCAGACTGGTAGAGGCAGCTAGAGGAAAAGAGAGTAATCAAACCCTGAATCAGGAAACCACATCTCACTCTGGGTTGGACAGGGTCCTGTTTTAAGGGGTACTAAGACTCTCTATCTGCTGTGGAAGTTTGCAGCACCAGAAGAGGACTCCACATCTCACAGGATGTATTTAAATGTCTGAGGAATCTGACTCTACAAAACCAGTATGCCACATTTTGTCATCTGAGTTTTGCAGCAACAAGATCTAGTGTTTCTGGTCCCTGCTGAGGCTGTGAATCCAGCCTCAAGTCAAATTTAATTTAAAGCTCCTTTTCTGATCTGCAAATCCGTCGCCAGGTTGAGTTAGCTGGCATTTAACTCTCAGCTGACTGCAAAGTCCCTCCCTTCAAAACAGAGTCAGGGCAAACTCCTACCTGCAAAGCAAGGGATTTAATCTACGGATTTAATTATGGCTGCACTTGCGTGAAACTTTTTCAACCCATACTTTCCTTCCCTCTACCATGTTTAGCATCCATGCCTCTTTTCCTCTCCCCCTCCAGTGCTGCCCTCATCTGCTCTGTTGCCCTGGTGCTGTGCTCCCTCCTTGCTGCCCTGCTGCTTGTGCTTTTCCCTGCTGTGACCCTCTCCTTTCCTCTCTTGAAGGTGGGTCAAGAAGCCCTGAACTGTGGCATAGGCTACCAGGCATAGGATGGACCTGTTAAGATTCTTATTCATACTTCGAGAAATAATGCTACCTGGAAGGTGTAAGGGAAGCATTCTGTGATGTGAAGATGGTCTGTTGTAACACTGAATACCTTTATTACACACCTTTTTCTCAGTTACAAATACAACTAGTGAGAGAATTTTCACTGAAATGTATGGTCAGAAAAAGAGGATCATAAAACAAATGCCACAGCGCTGGATTCTAGTTTTTCAGTGTATTTTTATATTGTATTTTCACTGAAAGATTCAAAATAACTTTCCTTCTTCACAAAGGGCGAAGAAAAGTATCCAGCCGAGCAATACCTACAAATGACCTGAAGCCTGGGAAGAGTGTAATTCTGTAACTCACCGCTGGATGGTGGTGCACGACTTATTTCAGTGAACATGATGAGGCCAGCATTTTCTAAGGATACAGTTTTGCTGGGACAGATTATACTCTCTGCTAAACCAAAGATTATGACAAAACAAAAAACCCAAACCAGGACACTTATGAACACACAAATTATTGTTCATGACCATCTGCCCATTTTTTTGCAATGACCTCAACTGATCTAATAACTTGATTTACAGCTTCAATGGTTTCAGATTTACGTGATGAAACACAAACTAGTGTCTGTGTTTTTAAAATTCCTGTGAAAACTAGAGGAAACTAGAGGATCATCTGCTCCAACAAATGATGCATTTGTCTCATGTGAAATCCTCACTGCATACCATCAATGTTATCCCATCGCTGCATTTGCTGTCTGGTGCGTTCTTTACTTATGGTTGTATTTTTAGCTGTACTGTTTTACTGTTAGTCTCTAGGAAGTGTTTATACAATTTTTGATCAAAACTCACTGTGTTCAGGTGGAGGAAGGTATAGAAAGAGAGAACAAGATATGAGATATCTATGGACTACAGACATTTGTAGGTCAGGCTCATACCTGTTAATTTATTTCCTTTGTGAAGAGCTCTCAGCGAAAGCAGGACTCTATTTTGCTGTGGACTGAAGTCACTAATAGATGGGAGGACGTCCCCTTCAGTGAGCATCCTCTGGGGCAGGAAAGCCTGGAAGTTGTTTGTGGTGGGTAAATCTGTACAGAAGTGTGTGGCTGCAATGAAATCTACACCATTAGCCCATGCTTCACCAAAATTTGCTTCTGGACCGGAAAGGTATTTTAAACTGAAAGAGATTTTTAAAATAATGTAACAGACAATTGAAATTCCCTGTAGAACACATTAGTTAATCATTCATCCCAAATGTGTTTTATTCAATATAAAATCCTGAGTGGTCTCAGTGCCACAGTGACTTAAAGCCTCCTTCAGCACTTTACACCTAGTTTCTCCTGACATCTCTTCCTCTACCCAGACTAAACACAGCTCCTGATTCGAGCCCTGGCTCCCAGAAAGGAATTAGTGTCTCATTTTAAGCCTACAGCCTGCCCACCCATCAAAGCTTGGGCAGCCATCTCACTGTTCATCCCATGTTCTGACTAAGAGGAAGGAAGAACAGAGCCTGAAGAGCAGAGACCTTAAGTAAGAAAGCTCATGTGGACTTAGTTGTGATACTGTCCTTCCAAACAGGCAGCAGTGGGGAAGATCCCTCTTGGCCACCTCTCTTGTCTCCATACCTGTCCTGGAACTTGGGCAGTGCATAAGCAATGGAGGTGACATGTGCCCTCCACAAGAGATTAAGGGCATCATCCAGTTTGAAGGAGGAGAAGGTTGCAGGGCTCACAGCATTGTGTTCTGTAGATAACAGATACTGCAGCAACAGGGAAGAAAAAAGGCAGAGAAACGAGGGAAGTTTAAATCCAATTAATTTTTTAGATTTATGCACACATCTCACAAAATAGTAAGTTTGCAAGCTAAGGGAAATTGCTTTAGAGTAGTTAGAATGTGCTGCTTTGCAAGTAACTATACTGTCTGACATAGGGACAAAAAGATGATTAATATAGATTTCTAAAGTGAATACATATTCTCACTGAAGTTAACAGGAGTTGCTGTTCTTTGACTTCAACAGAGCGAGGGTTTTATCCACAGAGTTAAGGTATTCTGTCACAATAATTCAGTGGACTTTTGTATCTGGGTGTCACGGAAGCTTCCATGTTGAAATATTTAATTCCTTGAAAACTTGTTTATACTCTTTTGGCCACAACTTTCTGAAGATTTTCAGAAAATAAGAAAATTTTCCTTAATGGTTATCATTATAGTTATTTGAGGAGTAGACCTTTTATAATAACTCCTGAAATGTACTGTTTAGGAAAAATAATCTTAAGAAAACAAATCCAGTCTTGCCCCTAAAACCTCTACTTTCACTCACAGTTGCCAAGAAGGAACTTATGTTTTAAATTTTCTGATCATTATCAATTAATTGACTACCGACAAAAACATTTAATATAGAAGTCTATCTATAAAAATAGTTATTGAAGATATGAAGTAAGAAATATTGCAAACTTTGGGATGAGGGAACAGCTGAATGAAGAGGAAAGATAATATTTATTCATAGAAATAAATGTCCTTCTGAATGAAGTTTTAGCATTTTCAGTTTTTAGATATTCAAAGGAATAAATGAACCCTATAAAACCAATGCAAGACCATTCCTCAAGGGTAATGTTCTATCTTGCATGCTTATTTCGCATTGCTAACATAAGCAGTATAGGAAGAATAAAAAAATGACTTAACGAAACTGTCTCTTGGGACACACTCCAAAATACAGAATTATCTCAAAGGAGGGAAAAAAAACCCATAACTTGTAAGGATACTGACCTGATTCACTTTATGCCATGCTTTTCATTTTTTCTGTTTGTTACTTTCATATCAAGCTGATACTAAAAGCAAACCAAGCTCTCTGAATCTTACCAATAAAATGTAATAATAGTTTTTAAGGTAATATCTTGGTATCATTTCCTACAAATAGGAAAAAAAGACTAAAATTATTTACTTCAAAATAGGCCTTCCAGTCATCCATGAGCTTGGGCATGTGGGATCGGCAGTCAGCAACACTGTAACAGAAATCAGCTCTTTGCTCATCTGGTGGCAATATTTCTATCTCATACTGCAGCTTCCCAAAGAGACCAGCATCCACTGCCCCCAGAAAGGGTATGACAGCCAAGTAGTAGTTCATACCTGTGGCAATAATTAAAAAGGAGAAGATGTTAACCACAAGCAAATGAAAAATTCCCACACAGAAAAATAAACACTCTCCCATACCAAATGCAGCCGTTTCAAATCGCCACTAATACAATTGTGTTCAGCATATGTTGCACATATGTACAGAAATGCACTAATTATGATTTCTGTATTGATTTAGATATGATTTGTAATATTCATTTATATACTGTCTTTTAATAGCCTTGCATGAGCTGACAGTGTGCTATATGTTGCAGAAAAGGACAAACTAAAAAAAAGTTAGATCTTTAAAGGCTGTCAGGGACAGGATATCAAAGTCTCTCAAACATTAGTTGCAAACTAAATACAGAAAGACTAAGGGGTACTCCATGAGTAGTTTGTATAAAAAACTCTCTGCTATGCATCCTAGGCATCTAAGAAAGGAAAAGACTAATACTAGTGACCTTTTACTGAAAATAATTTTTTTTCCTTTAAAAAATATTTTTCTCACTGAAAACTGCTTAGAAATGACCTCAGTTTGTTTGTTTAGATTATTTTGTGTCTTTGATCTGATCCATACATTGAAGCAGTTAGACCCAGCACATAGGAAACCCTGCGCCAGACCACATCTCCAGTGAGTGTGCTCACTGGCTATTGAATATCCTTCATCTGAAAAAAGGATTTTAAATTCTCCTCTTAATTGTGTCCTCTTTGTAGAAATAAAATTTAATAACTTTCCATGAGAAAGAACCTGGAGACCATCTGTTCTCCTTCTTGGGTGGGTACTCCTGAGCCACTGCACTAAGAAGTCATTTGCTTGTGCTTGGTCTCAGGGCCACGGTCTTCTGAGGTATTTCATACAGAGGCCCAGCAGTGAGGACCAGAATCATCAAAACCTGACCACCTACCATGTGAAACTCATGTCCTACTCATACAAAGCCATTGTTCCACCTCCTGCATGTGAACCTGGCTGGGAATTCAGGAGGAAATGTATGGCCAGTCAGAAAAGCAATAGAAAAGACCCAAGTGAGAAGAAGACAGTGTCATACAGGGAGTCATTGCTAAGCTAGTTCTTGCTTCATATTCACTATTTTAATGAGAAGTGTTGAAACTAGATTTCAAGTAAGAGAGCATTTACATTCTTTTAAGTGTACTTATATATACATTACATATTTGTACCTGCTTGGCTGACTCAGAAGGCAGAAAACAATGCAGGAAGGGACTATACCAGGGGTCCTCAAACTTTTTAAACAGGGGGCCGGTTCACTGTTCCTCAGACACTGTCGGGGGCCGGACTATAGTTTGGAAAAAAACGATGGGGGAGTCGCCCACCTCACTGATGCCGCCACCCCCCTCCTCCGGAAAGGGTGGCCAGAAGGGACTGAAGGAACTTTGCCGCACCCGGGCTCTGGCCAGGGCGCGGATTAAGTGGCAGGAAGTCATCTGCGGCTGCTTGGCTTCCCCCCCGGCAGGGGGGTGGGCGGGGAGTTCTGTAAATACCCGCAGGCCGCTTTGAGGACCCTGATGGGCCATATCCGGCCCGAGGGCTGTAGTTTGAGGACCCCTGGTCAAAAAGAATGTGTACTACCAAGCTAGCATCAGAGCTTGTGTTAACAGCTGTGAGGTTTGCAGGAACTGATTCCTCCAGAAGCACAGGCAAGCTTCTTTTCTGCAGTGAGCAGCAGCAGTCTTCATCCTATAGGCAGACATCCCCTGAGGCACCACTGGAGCAATTCTGGACATCAGGAAGGCTATCCCCAGAGATTATTTATACCTCAGTATGCCTCAAGAGCTGTTTTCTAAAGAGATGGCAAAGTTAACAGGGTAAATAACTTATGCTGAAGGGGGAATTTAAGAAAAAAGGATAGTTTAGAAACAGAGAGAGACTAGAGTTGAGCTAGGAACAGGGAGCATTTAAAAAAAAAATGCAGAAAAAAGCCAGATAAGGTTGGAGCACCAGACCTGTGCAAGATTTACTTCAAAAGCCTTACAGCAACCCTTATTCATGTTGTTTCTTTACATACACAAAAGCAACACTACCTCCTGCGCTTTTCAACAGTATATTCACTGAACAAACACTAAAGAAATGCTACCTGGAACTTCTGCACCATAACGTAACTGCGCAAGGAACAAGGCTGCCAAATGCTTCTCTGTTGCATATGCACAGATTGTGCTTTGGCTCTCAAGGACAATAAATCACGAGGACAAAGAACAGCCTTGACCACAAAAGTTGAAGTATTCTTTGTGTACCCAGACAAACTCAGTAGTCTGTATGCATCCAGACTTGAACTCCATCTCCTAGAAACATCCCACAGATGCAAAAATATCAGATGCCTGCATTGGCTAAGACTGCACTGTCACAAAGGAGATGAAAGATGCATAGGTAAGATAATTTTAGGAATACGTAGTAAAAACTTGTAACAAAATTTATTTTGTAAATTAAATACAGAACACACAGAAAACAAGGATTCCACCATGAGTGGAGAACAAGGGGTTTGCAGAGCAACAGCTTGATGCATTTGCCATAACCAAACTGAGCTACCCTGTGTTACCAGAAAATTTTAAACAGTGATATTAAAACATTAACCAGATGTGAAACAGAGCTTCTAATACCAGCAATAATTAGCCAGACAGCAGCAATACAAAAGGTTCAGGGTGCACATTTGCCTTTTTTTTCCTTCAGCTTTTACTTTTGGTTGGTAACTTCTCTCTTGCTATTGTTTTGTATGAAAGGCCCTCAGACTTCCAGTTTGAGAGAAGATTAAGAACGTCTAGATTACAGAAGCATGTTATGACTGCCCACTTGTTCCTACTGGTTTGTTTGCCGTTTCACTGAAAGCATTCCCTTACTCACCATCTGTGCTTGCTTTCTAGCCTAAATTACAGATTCCCTCAGCACACAGTCCCTTCATTATCACCCTGTCCAGGAAGAGATTGTTTCCTGTTGCTCCAAAAATCATTAAGTCTGTTGTGAATTTCTTTTAAGACTACGTTATTACTAGCAGAATGAAAAACCTTAGAAGAGTTCAAAAGCTTCTGTAACATTTAACATCTTTATCTTTTGTCACTTTTTGCCATTCAACTGAGGCTAAACAAGTGAATCAAGAACATCAATGTTACTAAAGCATTTACACATTTTTTCAGTACAGTAAGACTCAGGTCCAGAGCATTTAAATTCATTTCAGAAAGTCCATCTCCTTTTCAAATGCTTCCTTACAAGACAAGGCAATATGCAAATATCAGTTTTCACACACAACAGGAACCATCAGATACAATTCAAAGCATTACTGTTACACACCAGGCACGGAGTACCCCATCACCTTCTCCTTCCAAAGGACCAAGCCTAGAGCTTCAATGGGATTATTAATATTTCTTTTCTTAAACAAGTCAGTAAAGTTGTACTGAATTACAAAATCACAGAATGTCAGGGATTGGAAGGGACCTCAAAAGATCATCTAGTCCAATCCCCCTGCCAGAGCAGGATTTATGAACAAATTATGAACAAAATCACTTCTGGTTCCTGCTCACACAGATTTGAATTTCACTGATCACTAAGTAGCAGACATCTTTGTCAACAAAATTATTTCTCCTTTCATTTGTAATTTTTCTTAGTATATATATTCATTACGCTATTTGCTTTTTCATTTAAATACTTGTTTTCCTTTAAATTAACAGCTAGAGTGGCACTAAGCCTGGGAGTGCTAAAGTAGTAGTATACAACTATTGAAACATGAGAAATCTGATACAGGAGTATCAATGCAATGTAAACGTAAATCCATTCCACGCTATAACCTCACATCATCAGTACAATTGTGATTCTCTCTTAAATTTGTTTTTAATGGAAAAATGCTATAGTAAGTATGCTAATGCACACTTACATATCTCATTTTGTTCTAACTAATTATTTGCATTAGGAGGGAGTCCAAAGGCTGCAGAGAACTGGAGGTTGAGAAGTTTCTTTCCAGGGACAGGAAGAGACTGAAAAGAGCTGGAGGTAGGAACAGCAAACTTTTATACTTTGGCTAAAATTCAGTTTACCCCATGATTATTAGAGAACAAAAATGTT
Organism: Coracias cyanogaster; assembly: GCA_033124195.1. Taxonomy (NCBI): domain Eukaryota; kingdom Metazoa; phylum Chordata; class Aves; order Coraciiformes; family Coraciidae; genus Coracias; species Coracias cyanogaster. The sequence continues at coordinate 26,253 of JAVSBS010024914.1, read as the reverse complement.
TAAACCTAGAACACTGAGTGTGATGTAGAGAAAACCACAGTACAGATAGACATTGCATCCTTTAAGATAATGACCTCACCAGATACTTATTGTACAGTTCAAAGAGAGCAATAGTCTGTTCTGGTTTCAAAAATCGTTACTTACCAATCTGCAGTTCACATCAAACTGCATTTAGCATACATACAAAATGAAAAAATCAGCAGTAAATGTAATACTGGGAACAGAGAACCGTAACATAGCAGTCTGGAGAGGTATTAGAAGATACTAAAACTTCAATACTTTAACAGACTGTGCCCCTGATAAGGAGATAAAAGTTTGAACGCTTAAATTACGCTTCAGTTTTGGCACAAACTGAAGATTTAGAACTATCTGAAAATAGTTACTCCCTGACTTTACTTTTGTACAGTTTCCAGTTTCTAGAGGTCTGTAAGTAGCCTACTGTCTAAAATAAATGAATTTGACACTTCTGAGACAGCAAGCATTCCTATGATGACACTGGAACAGTCACTGCTGTTAAGTCAGACAAACAAGCTGTCGGTATATTTTATATATGTATTGCATATATACATCTATTCATACTTCTAGTGAAGAAACTATGTTAAGGGTTTCTTGATCGGAGTTTAGTGGAATGTGTAAGTCTAAAAAGAAAAAAGTTATCCATTATGATATCTCTAAATTCACAGCTCAACTCTTTCACCAAAATCCTGTTGGCCAGGAGTGCAATTAAATGTATTTCACATAAATACAGAAAAGAATTAGAAAAACATTAAAACAAGCAGCACTAACATTTTTTGAGAATGTAGTGCAATCTCGTGAGACTCAGTTTCATTATTTCAATTTGATTAGCTGTGCAATAATTTCAATACCTGGGCTATTGGCACAGGGTACCCAACGGGCAACTTTATAGATAAAAAGATGTAGTAAGAAACAGACAAATATACTGGCCAGCATGAGCTGCTAAGTTTTTGTTGATGTGCTCCTCCATCATTCTGACACAGCCATTTCTTGCAATATTTATCAGTGCAACCATACTCAAAAGCCCTGTAACTGACAGACCTTTGCATTTGCAACATTACTCTAAATGCACTTTGACAACACTGGGAGATTATATTAAAACCTGCTTTCTAACAACGTTTTCCAATGATCACTCAGTTACAAGTTTTTAAATAAAAGTTTATTACAGAAATTATTTTGAACAAAAAGAGGCAACAGTATCTCTTGTAATTAAAAAACAAAAAAGTAACATTGTATTCATGCCCTATAAGGTGAACTGCAGAAATGCTACAGGTATTTCTTCCACTGTCATTCTGTGACACTTTCTAGAATGGATTAACTCACACCTGCATCACAAGAATTAAGTATGAATACAGTCCCTTTCCATGCTTCTCTCCAGAAAGTGCTGCATATTAACTGAAAACATTGCAGACAAACCACAGTTCTATTCATTCTGCAGTATTGGAACCAGTGTCTAGGAAAGAAAAAAGAAAGTTTAAGTAATACATACCCCCACTACAGTTGAGTATAAATTGAAAAGAACCAATACCATTCTCTAATACCTTGCCCAAGGTCAAAAGCACTCCCCAAGCGTATTAGAACATGTTCTGTACCTACACAATTCCCTCCACCGCTATCAATGTGATACACTAACTGCTTGTGCTGTTTCACTTCTGTTAGCAACACTGGAAAGAACCAGCACAAAACATAAAGGTTGTGGTTGTGCACAGGCATAATTAGCTATTAAGGCATTAAAAATACAAGGAACTTTGCTCTAACTTGTAGTCATACCCAAACACCTCACTGCAGTCAGCCACATGCACATCTAGCTACATCACACTACTAAAACAAAAGGGTTTTGCACATTTTGCATAAGCTCCTATGGAGTGTAGGCTGCAGTTTACTATGCGTTTTGAAATAAAAGCAAGAATAAGCATGATCTTCATAAAACAACTGAGAGCAATTCTCCATTCTGAACTTCTGTCAAAAGCACCAATTAACACTAGTGCAACTTCTGGTATTACTACCATGACTGCTTGCTTTTTATGGAAAAAATACATAACTTGAATATGGAGAAAGACAAGTCAGGGTTTACAACATTCCTTTAGCCGGTCAGCTTCTTGTGGGGAAAAAAAAGGGCTGTAAGGTTAATAGCAACTTTAAGTCACCCAGTTCTTTATATCTTATCTGCATACTTTATCAGGAGTGGAAACGATTAATACTTGGAAAGTAAGGTTTCCTCCACTAGCTATAATAAGCACACAAAAAATAAACAGAGTAAGATTATGTGCTTGGCTAGTATCCGAAGTTGAGCAAACAATAAATTCTGCCAACTCTTTAGAACTACAACTTGAAGTGACTATGTAATCATGCCTGTTTCAGAGAACCTGTTCCAGAGGTCTAAAAATAAAGCCTTTTCCATTCTCAGTTCTTTCTTTTAGCCTCACTCCCTGGGGATGAAACAATCGGCACCACTTCACACATCTTTAGCGATATTCTGCCATGTTGGTAGTTTTAAAAGTTATAAACCAATTTGCCACAAAGTCACTAAATTACCTTTTCTGTCTAGTGAAGAATTTAAAGGAACATTGACAAAAGTAATCCAGTCAAGCAGATATGGAACATAACCTCCCATAAGCAGTATACATACAGTGGGTCTGTTAAGCAATACAGATGTTGCAATATTATTTGCAAATGCTAGTATAAGCTTTTCATGTGCTCTACTATCAAATCCAGCAGACAATTGCTTCGACAGTTTCCTCAGATAATTTTTTGGTCAGACATATAGAGCACTCCTTGAATTCAATAAAACATGGTGCTGTTCTACCAACCTTGTTAATAAAAAAACCACATGGAAATTCTATTAAGATTACTTGCAACCTTCTCGTTGTTCTAGTTGCATGTACTTAACAACAGGTGTACACCAGTCTCTTAATACTTTCCTATTTCAGCGCTTACAAGTTAGGGAAGCATTTAGCTTGCTTTTGTTTCATTTCTGTCACATGTAAAAAGGAGTGCAGAACCCTATTTTTGTCAAAATAATACAATCAATCTATCTTTAATTAAACATTGGGTCAAAGCTTTCTATAAATGATCAAGTCTTGTGTCTCAGCTTATTTATATCATATTCCATACTTACTTTTTCCATCACATGCTACAATTTTCACCTTATCCACTTTCACCAGTTCAGTGACCTCCCTAAATTCAACATCATTCAGTACAAACGTCCATACGTTGTCACAGAACCTGTATGTGTTCAGAGACCCCTTTAAAAAGACAAGAGACACTTTTTATAGGATGCATCCCAAAAGTAACAGAAAATACAATGTTTACGATCTACTGAACTACATACCTTCTAGAATTAGGTTTGCCATAGAGGCAACTGTGCACCTGAATGCATACAAACTTAGCAAGCAAGCAATTCTGAGGAAAACTGCAGTTTAAATAACCCCCAGTGACTAAAATTTTTAAGATCAGATAGTGACATTACAGTCCATCCGAGGGGAAGCTTCACAGGTATGCCAGTGAGCTTTGTAACTATTCTAAAGGATCAATATCAGACAAGATTTGTTAAAATATAGGCCATACAAAAAATCAGTTACACTAATGATCATAACAAGATGCGAATCTTTCAGGTGGTTAAAGTGGTAGTTCAGATTAAAAAAATCATGACAAAATTGACTTCTGTGATAAAAAGGTTATCCCTCACGTCTGATGTACTACTGAAGATGTTGATATGTAAACCTTGATCTTCATGTATTTTAAACTGATCCCATTGAACTTAAGCGCCAAGTAGCATTTTATTAATTTAACCATTAAACACATTCTGAACAGTTTTCTATACCATGTTACATACAGAAAGCAAGTTAACTGTGTCAGAGAAAAGAAACAATGCTCTTTTAAATGTATCTATGTTGTTTAAAAATCTAAAATCTTAGCTCACTTCATTAATGCATTCTGCAGAGACTGTAGAGGAAGTATTAGGACACAAGTTAACAAGCCAACCATTTTGTTTGTTGGTTTGGTTTTTTCCCTGGAAAATTACAACCAAGTTGGCATTTAACAATTTGCTGTCTATATGACATTAATTATGGCTAGGAAAAAAACTCACTTATTTTTCTATGATACCTACAGAAAATATCTACAAAATGATCCAGTAACTTGCGTAAAGGTAGAGCTACAACTTTAGTCTCTCTCCACATTATAGATGTGGCTGAAAATTTGGCCTCATCTCACTTCTGCTAGGTACAACTAAGAGAAGCCTCCCTCCCCATCTGTAAGACACCGAGGATGGCAATGCTACCCACCAAAGCATTTCCCTCTTCCTCTATTTTCATCCACCCACCAAATCTGTACAGATTTCTGTATTCCTTCAAAAGATCCCTGGCAGAATAAGAAGGTAACAAGCCTTACAATCGCACATAGAATATACACGTAACCAGTAATTATTTTAGAGTCAAAATGGACATTTTTATGCTTTTGCTTAGAGCATGCAGCTTTTAATGGCATTCTGCATCAAGGCATAGTTACTGTACCTCACAAAGAACTTTTATATAGTTATCTTACCCTGAAATTGACTCTGTTTCTGACTCGTTGTGCCAGTGCAGAATTTATAGCTTTATCAAACTGAAGTAGCACCTGAAGGGCCAGCTGAGGCGTGATTTGCTGTGACTAAAGTAGTTAAAAAAAAAAAAGTTTTGAGATGTTTCAAAGTAAACTCAAAACCGCGGTAAAAATTAAAAATATCAAAACAAAGTTCACATGAAGCAGATCTCTACACGAACGGATTACAGGAGTATTACGTTCCTGTATTTAATTCCTTTTTCCTATTTTAACTCTGAGAGAACAAACAAGGCACTAATACACAAAAAATGATGACACAAAGATTTACTCTGATAAATATCCATTAGGAACAACCAAAAGAGCAGGAAATCGATTACACTGTTCCAGATTAATCTGGATGTTCATTTGGTGGGCTACACAACAGGGGATTATGCCATTTACATAGAATATTTTCCTTCCCCTATAACGTTAAGAGAAAGGCTTCCCACATGACGGAGTGCCGATAGCTTCAGTCGGTAAGTTTTCCAAACGTTGGCCGTAACTACCCTGATACAGCAACCACAAAGCCGTTTTAGGGACCAACGTCTTTTTATTAGGCTGATCGCCCAGACCCTAAGCCCCAGACGCACCTGTATGAGCTCATCCAGACTCTCCTGAAGACTGTTCCCCAGCGTGGTGTTTCTGTACAGCTGGTACGCCATGGTTTACCGAGGTGGGCCGGACGCCTTCCTGATCATCCACGGCTCTGGACGCCTGTTATGTCCTCGCTCTCATTTCAAATAAATAAATGAATAAATAAATAGCCCTTAAGGCACAATGCACAGCAAGAGCAAACAGAATTTTAAAAATCCATTCTGCAAACACTGACCGACAGTTAAGAGCGCTCAAGAGCACAAAGGCAGTGGGACGGCAGGAGAGCCGGGCCGCGGGGAAGGCAGCAGCCGCGCCGGCAGCGGCCAGGCCTGTGTGCCCGACGGGCCCGGCGGCGGCGCGCCGGGACAGGGCCGTCTTTGTTGGCCGCCCAAACCCATCCCCGTCCCTCCGCGGCGCCGGGGCCTGAGCGGCCCAGCGCCCCGCCCGAGCCCCGCCCATCGCCCCCCCAGGGCCGCCCGCGAACGCCCACAAGCCGCGGGCAGCCCCGGCTCCGGCCTCGGCCCGCAGGACGCGGGCGGTCAGCCCCGCCGGGTCCAGTCCCGGGGCAGCCTCCTCCAGCGGCCCCAGCCTCACCCGCTCCGAGCGGCCGGAAGAGGTGCGGGCCTCTTCGCGGCCGCCCCGTGGCCCGGAAGCGGAACGGCGAGGGAGCGGCGGGGCCCGGCCTCCTCCTGCCCCCCGAAGGCAGGAGGCCCGGCGGCCCGCAGCGCAGGGCTCGGCTGAAGCGGGAGGCGAGCGGAGCCGCCCGGCACCGGGGGTGAAGGCAGAACGGGGGGCGGAGGGCCCCGGGAAAGCGGCAGCAGCACGGCGGGGCTTCCCCCGGAGCAGCGCCGCCGTCCCCCCAAACACGCAGCAGGTTAGGGTTAGCTTTTAAAAATTACGTAAAACAAGGAAGAGGCCACATGCCTTTATTTCCGGCTTCAGGTTTATTTTACCTATTCCAAGTGACAGAAATCAACACTGTCCTTCAGCTGTTTAACCCTTTTAACATAATGCAAAAGCCCTTGAAAGATTCAGCTTCAAAGCTATCTTCAAAATAATTGCCAAATTTCGCTGCCACTAGTGAACCAGCTCCTACACTGCTTTGGGAACCACAGGTAATGTGGTTCAAAGAGGGAGGGGGTAGCGCATGCAATCACAGAAGACTCTCAGGTTATCAATATATTCCTAGGCAGTAAAATAAAACATTCAGACCTTTTCCAAAGGTAATTGGTGCATAGAGCATTTAATTTTAGCCTAATTAAAAAGTGTTCCCTAAGTTTGAACAGCTAGCACATGCAGAAATGTGTTTATCACATTACTCCATGACACCTTGGAACACAAACAGAAAACAGAAGCTCGTTTAAAAAGGATCATAACATTTAAGAGGTAGGTGAAGAGTCTTGATTAGTTTTTATATTGAAGGGGCAAAGGAAAACAGTCACATCTGTGAAGATTAGTAACAGTCAATTTAAGGCAGTTATATCATCTATGGTTCACAAACTGTTCTTGCGTAACTGCTGCAGCTTCATTTTGTTAAACACTCCACATTTCCCATAGCACACATTAAAGTTTCCTGACAGACAGTGTCTTAACCCATCTTCCTATCTACCATTCAACTGGTAGAGCACCCTACTATGTGGGCTTTGCTTTTTAATGTAGCAACTTCGTTCAGATCAATGAATAAAAAACTGCAGAGCCACTGGGAAAGCAGTATCTGTCTGCCATGAATATTTTCTGTTATCATTAACCTGGAATTCCATGTCATAAATATTAACTAGCAGCAGAGCAAGCTAGAGTAAGAAGCGTGATAAAAATAGGGACTTGACTTTTTGAAAACACTCCGGTAGTCTCTCCTCAGATAATTTTCAATACTAAAAAAAAAACCAAACAACCAAAAAACAACCAACCAAACAAAAAAATCAGTATGCTTGAATCAGAGTAACCTGGGCAGTCCAAACTGCAAAACTGAAAAAAGATCTAGCTGAGTAAAGAATGGCTTTAACTCAGTCATGCTTGATGAAAATCTGTAACACGACTGTACCCTCTTCACTTCACAAATGCCCTTTTTTCCTGTTAGCTCAATATAGGGAACAAGAGGAACAATGTAGTTCAACTTAGAATTTTGAAGCTAGGAAAGCTGCAAAAATCTTTCACAATATGAATATTTAAATATTCCTTATATTTCAGAGTGCTACTCTGACTAAAACTAGGTATCTTTAAAAAGAATAATTAAAGCACTTATTTCAAGCATCTCTGACAACTAGTCAGTGAAACAAATCCTCTAGAGAATGACCTGCATCCACAAGGACAGAATTAGAATTTTCACTGAAAGCTTTGTAAGACTTTTGTGGTTACAAAAAGCATGCAAACTATTATCCCTCTCCTCTGTGTTCCTTGTATGAGACCTTCCTGAGGGAGGCTGGAATGACTTGAGAATTAAGTAATCTCCAAAGAGAGCAGCTTTTGCTAAGAGCTGCATTTAAGCCATCTTTCTAGATCATAAATCTGTAAGATAGACAAAAATCTGACACTGGGAGAAATACATTTTTGACCAATAAACTTATTTCTTTGTGACAGATTTAGTTTAGAAATGACATTTACAATGTCATTCCATTATTTTCAGTTGACTACAGACATTTTGGTAGATGACACCAGTGAAGCTGACGTGACTAGGCACCAATGCCACCCTCTCCTCCCTATGACACGTTTTGAGGTCATTTCATAAAAGACTCCATTACCACCAACATGTATTCTAATCTTGAAGTCTGACACTTAACTGCTGACAGGTTTTAAGCTGTCAGAGCATTTCAGCATACGATGCAACAAACTTGCTGAAACACGCTAACAAATGCAGGCTATATACTAATTGTGTATAATACAAAGTTCTCACAGCAAGTGCTGTTCTTCACTGAAAATAATGGAAAAAAGTGAAACTGCATTGTTATGAACCAAGTTACATATTATTCTATTTCTAAGCTTTTTGGAACAAAAATTCTCCATTTTAACATCCCAGAAACTCAAAGACTTCCATCTGCTTCAGTACTAAATCCTTATTCATAGCTTTCCATTGCTTTCCAACAGAAAATGGCTTTGCCATTCCACACAGAACATTCAAACAATCTAGAGTCTACTCACATCAGTTCAATGGCACATTCTCTAAAATCCTTTCCCACTTCTGAACACTTATCCTGTTGCAGAAATCAATTTACAAAATGTCATATCCACACACAGAGAGGCCACTGGCCCAGACATCTCTTCCAGTTGCACACAGTAATAACAGAGGGTAACTAATGACTTATTACCACATATATATATATATATATATATATATAAAATAAACAATGAGACCTCCAAATCAAAGGTCAATTAGTGACTCATTAAATTATCTTTTCTTGAAAGGTCTTAAATAGCATTCTTGGAACATGTGTTTTATTTTTAGAAGGAAGTGCCATCAAATGGTGAATGCCCTATAATACTGTATCTTACCACAAAGTGATTCAGGTTTTGAAATCACTTTTATTAAAGTAAAACATTCCAACTTTTCATGTTTTTAAATATTATAATATATTAAATTTCTAATAGATTTTTAAAAGTAAGTTTGACAAAAAGCTACCCATTTGTGTTCAAGATAACTTTGGGACCTCTGCTTTTTGTAAACATCCACCTCACCATTCAATGATGAGCTGCAAAAGGTCAAAGGGGAATAATGCTTTAGTATACTTGTTTCTCAAACTGCAAGGCTTTAGGGACAGAACTGTTGTGCTATATATTCATTCATAAACCATCTGGTAAGCACATAGACATTTCCAAAAGAAGTAATTCTACTGCAGCATGAAACCACAGAATCACTCAGCCACCAAAGACAACAATCCCATCACTTAGTATTACGGTCTATATAGCAGTACACACATAGCAAGCAACAGGACATAGAGAACTACGATCCTTCCACTAAGAATATGGTTTTACTGAGAAGAATTTTTTTTAATTGGGAAAAATTTGAAATGGATTATGAGAATGCTTAGCATCTAGCTTAGGACCCACACAGAATCTGTAAAAATCACAATGTGAAAATACCAGAAGTAAACAGGCTGTAAGTGCCCAATTTACTGACTGAAAAACTTTACATTAATCTGGGTCAATACTGAAATTGAAGCAGGAAATAAGGCAGCGCCAAAGAAACTATTCACATTTGTGTTCTGCTTTCAGAGCAAGATCCAAACCCGATGACACAGATGCAAGGCAACTTGGAATGAGCATTGCCTGTTGAAAGATAAGATCTTGTATATTAATCTTAGAAACTGTGATACAGAAGCCACTATAAAGTATCTAGATCTTGATATGAGAGCCTCTGAATAACAGACAAACTCCCAGAGACATGGACAATTTGCCCTCATCAGTCATGTATATGCCCTTGGAGTCTATAAATGTATCATTAGAGAAAGTAAAATAATTGTTAATTGGTATTAAGTCTTTGCCATGGAACTCTCTCTTGACTGCTATTTATCAGTGTCAAGTAGTAATCTGGTTGAATGCAACATAAAGTAAGAAAACTGTGGAATGTTAACTTTTAATATAATTGAAAACTGCTATTTTTTGGCATTAAGATGAAACCATGAGCACAATAAAAACCACAGGTGAAGATTTAATATATTTACCACAGTATTCTATTGCTCAATTCCTGAATGGATTTATTTCCATGCACCTGTCCTTACAGGGAGATAGTAATTATCAAAAGATATTACAGACTTCACCAACATATCAAGCAGTGCATTATTGTCACCCTGATCAACCTATAAACACAAGTTATGTGTCCAAGAACACCTCTTACAGACATAAGTTTACTATCATTGTGGGAAGGAAAAAAAACCCGCAACCTTTAAGTCACTTTTTTTTTTTTTAAGTGAAATTAGTGCAGGTATCGTGTGCCAAACAAAAGTTTTGGGAACTGATCTTTCACCTACAAGGATGACACAGGTAGCATAAGGCTTCCCATACCTCTGCAAACAATTGGTACCATGGCTAGAATATCTATGCAACTCCCAAACTCTACAGAGTACGACCAGAGTTCCTACTGGTGACAACCAATGCTCATCCAGGAAGCACTGTAATGAACTCATTTCCCACTGGTAGCTGAGATAGATTCTGCTTCAGTATATCAAGGCTAAGTTCTCAACTTAACTTGAGAAAGGTCTGGTATCTTACTAGTCTTTGAAAGAGTTCAGCTTAAACCCTTGGGCCAACAGACTGAAGTTTACAGAGCTGCAGTTCTGCGTTCTGAAAAACGGACTAAAAGATACCAAAGTTCAAACTCACTCGAGTGAAGTAAGTATTAGGTATGTGAACAAAAATAAGGATCTCCACACTTGTGAAAGAATACATGGTGATTGTTAATATCCAAACAAATCAAGGTTTCTGTGAGAACAAAGAAATGCACTTGACCATTTACAGCAGAACAGATTTATACAATAACAAGTAATTTATGGCCTTGTCTACCTGCAAATGAATTCCTTCAGCAGGTACACACAATATATTGCTCAGTCATAAAAATATATATTATCTCTTTCCTTTAACATTTAGGTATATAAATATTTTACTGGAGAACATGCATCATTTAGATAAACAATTGCAAGAACATCCTCTGAAAACATAGGGTTCTTTGACATTTAGCAGTATAAAATGATTGCTTAAACATAGCTATTAAAGTCAAGACAAACCAATACAGCAGTAAGCAGTCCATTGCATGCTAGTCCAGAGAAATTAAGCACCTTTTGCAACAGGTTATATAATATATACACAGAGAAAATGCATTTTAATTGGAGCAAAAATAGCATCAGTCCATCATATTCTTCAGTCTTGTTTGGACTCCAAACTTACTGTTCGGTTTTCTGCCCTTGTTTTCCATTCAGCTCTTGGTCAACTCTGCTTAGCAAAGAAAACAGTAAAATTAGAACTAATTTAGAAGTAGTTTAGATAGCTCATATATTAAGCAAAACCTATTAATCTCAACAGGAAAACACAAAACTGTTACATGGAAAACTTCTAGAAAATAAATATTAAGGTTTTTATTGAATGGAGTCACAACAATTCTGTTTTCTTAAAAGAAAATATATTTTCTTACCTCCCTCTAGACATTAACTAAAATTAAGAAACCATTTAAACAAGTATAGCATTTGAAAGGAAGCTTTTGAAAAGTGCAAGTGAAGTTTGACTACAGAAAAAACACAAAGCAGGTTCTGTGCTTTTATTAATGAATGCAAGCAAGAATACAAGTTTACAGGTAATACAACAATGCCATAAAGCACTGCTACTTTGATGAATTCAAACATTGCAGAATAAGCACAGAATTGCCTTTAATATTACAGTAATTAAGCCAAGAAGGTAACAGCACTAGCTGAATCAACAAAAGTTAAGTAGCTCCTTAACTACAATACTTTTAAGTTCTAAGACTCTTGCAATTACCCAGGAAAAATTCACCATCATGCTGCTAAAACTGTTTAGTTTGTGCTTTTTTTAAACTATCTGCCTTGTGACTAGCAAACAAAATGTTGCTTTGCAGAAACCAGTGGATGTTGATGGGCCTGCACAGGACATGCTATTCCTCTTTACAGCAAGAAGCAGCTACCATCTTTTATGTCTTAACTATGTCTTCTGGAAAGTGGTACATAGACGTACAGTAATTTTAAACCCAACAGCCATTCCAAAGTGAGAGCGGCTAAGGCCAAGTTTGTCTTCTAACAACCTATTGTCTAACCTAAGGATCCAATCTCTTCAACTATAACCAGATAGTTTTTCAAAATGATAAAAACAATGACAGCTCTTCGAGACCATGAACCCATAAATAGGGGAGGCAAGTTTGTTGGTGGTTCTGTAGAAGTTTATCATAGTCTAGCTTCCAAAGTGACTCATACACAGACAAAGAATTCCTGCTGCCATCCTCAACAAATTTAGTAACTAAACTTCCACACATCTCCTTTCCCCCTATTACAAGTGATGCCTTTCAACTGGATTAAAGTCTCAAATAGGGCCTTTGATCTGATCTCTACACATAGGTCTCACTCAGGAACATACTACTTTTTACGAAAGTGATGGTAGTATAAGTGATATCAACAGGGACTCTAAAACATGCTTGTTATACTAGAAATTTTAAAAAACCTTTTACATTACTGTTTGAATGTCTCAGGTTTACACCCCGAATATAATGGGCCTTACAAAAGAATTGGGCCGAATTATGCATGCTAGGGAAAAAAAAAAAATTCAAGCATAACTGCTGTTCAATATGTACTGAAAGGGTTTCTTAAATTTGACAGGCATAGTACTTCAGGTTACACACTGCAAAATTTATTGGAATAATTCCTACAGCACATTCAACACTTGTCACTAGCTTTACCTGCTAGCTTTCAGGAAATACTTAAATCCTTTTAATCTCTCAGTGATCCTCTCTGTGTCCATTACCCAGTTTAGACAATAAGCCTCCCTCAACAGTTAGGCACACAGAGGAAAAGTAATTAAAAAACCCACAAAGTTAGTAGCAAAACATTTCAGTACATTTGTTAGACTAAAAAAAGATGTATAAAAAAAATTTTCAGCTGCTGGAATAGCTTGAATAGTTAGCAGGAAACTAAAAAATTAATAAAATAAAAATCCAGTGTTTATTAGCAAGGAACATAGGCACTGCAAATACAAACAGCACTAAAATAATTTAGAATGCATCTGTGCAAGTTAATAACTAAAAAGGTAGTAAGTACCAAAAAGTCAAAACACAAGATTCAATATTGTAAGTTCTTCCAGAGTAGCATCTCTGCTGATGCACAGCTACAGCTTGGCACCTAAAACCAGCTCTTCCTTCAGACATTTATTAGAAACAGCAAAATTTCATTTAACCAATTAACACTTGAAGATGCCATTGAGAATGCATGTATTCCCTTAAAAGTGAGCATCTCATGTAACAAAGGAATAGACACTATTCACAAGTATGTGTTTGGACATCCAGCCTGAGTTCTTTCAGATGATAGACTGTACTTGCAGGCAGTATACACACATGTACTTTCACACATAAAAACTTTGTCACTAGTGCATGTTTATATTTCCAAATGCTTACTCCTTTATGCAAGCCAATCAACGGGGAGTTAGTTGCAGTGCAAATCATCTTATCTAGATGCAACCCTAATCAAAATATGAATATACCTTTTCTGTTTCTTTCTAAACTTTTCTTCTTCAAACCTTTGTGAGGAAAAGTTTGATTTCAGTAAATATAATATATGAAGGCCAAATTCAACAGAAGCTGCAAACTAGTATTAGTGTCAATACAGTCTGCAGAAGCATACCAAGTTTTGAAACTGATACAACTAAGAAAATAATATACTACACCTCCAGCATCTCTAAGCACTAAAAAAGAAGCATTACAATTTAATATGACATATGAATTCAATACAACTTCTTGTACAGTATTAACATCCATCACTAAAATTTAAAGTCAGTATTCAGACAGTTCACAGTTTGAAGCCAGATATAATCCTCCACAGAAGTCTAAGAATTAACTCCTTAGGTCAACCAAGTTCAGCCTTCGCAGAACAGTTAAAGTTTAACCAATACAGAAAGGAGTCTTTCAAGACTTGGAATGACAGTCTGAATATGCCTAACAAAGCCTTCAAAACCCAACGTTTAAAAAAAAGAATATTCTAAACATAGCACAAGGCTGCTTCAGTGTTGTCATGTTCTTCTTCCCCATCCCTAGAATACTGGATTTTCTCCATTTTATAAGAAGTAACATTCTACAGTTGATACCCACTGAATGTTTACTGCAATAACCAGCCATTTGCAGAGGTGGTGGGGATATGTGGGTTTGTCCAACATGGATGTGCTTTTCTTTCCACATACTGAGACTATGCCGTCTTTCCTTATGGAGCTCCCAGTTTGTGATCAACTATTGTGATGCATACTCTATAGGTCTTGTATGTTATACCCTCTAATAGGGTGTTCAATTCATCATCAGAACTGGTAGTATTCTTTGCTGACTTTAAAATGGGTATTTATATCCAGAGGGATGGAAGAGGAGAAAACCAAGGACACTTGAACTCTTCACCAGAGTACTTTTAGAACTGAGTAGGGATTCAGCATTTTTCCACCACAGCTCTTCTTTTAAATGAAATCCCAGTCCAAGTGATTCCACTACTTAACTTGTTCCACATTTTAGCATGAACACTGAAGATACTGTAAATAACTTCAGTATCAATCTGCTCAGAATTTCTCACTCACAAGCCAGTTTAATGTACTATGGGGTAGAACAACTGGAATGAGGCCTTGTTTCTAAAGGACTTAATTCACACCCCATAAATTGGTAATTACATAAGGCACTACCTGTTAAAAACCCTATGCATTAGCATTTTGACTATCCATGGTATTGCATACCAAACTGTAGTTTATGTGGTTAAATATGGAGACTCCTCCTAGAGATAGCATGATCTGAGCTAAGTTACATTTTATTAAATGCAAAGTAGCACATTCAAACCAGTCATTGAATACAATATATACCAGTTCTAAAACATGATCAGTGTAGAACATGTTTGAATAATAAAACGTACTGTTTTATGCATTCTGGGATGCCAACGTATTCCATGGGGATGAGTTCAGCTAGTTCTGCCAGGGTAAAGACATACCTAATTTTTTGGCTGAATTTTGAGCTGTGGAAGAACAAACGCAGGGTACAGTTACAACTTAAAAATTTTTCAGTATGTCAATATTAAAACAGTTTTTGAAGTTTCAAGTAAACAATTGTTAGGATTTTTAAAAGCTTCCAGAGTATTACCTAATAAAAGGTTTTGTGATGGCCAGAAGTGTTCTGATAAACCAAGAAGGATGAACTATGATTAACGATTTCAGATTTTTCCTTAACCTGAAGAATTCAAACAGCAGACATAATTACTAAGGCAGCAGGACAACAAAGGTTTTCATGTATCAAAAGTATGTTTTTGGAAGCACAACTGTCACATAAACCTAGTATTCTGACACTCCATTATTAGAAATTACCATCTGCCAGAAGAAAAAATACCACACAACTGTATAGTCTAAATTTAAAATACAGTATCAGTTTGACAACAATGACAAGGAAGTAATATCCCAAAGAAGTTTCTTTTAATCTTTTTACACGACTGAAGATGGAAGTACCTCACGAAGGAGCCACTTATGACCTTGTATAAATACATGAAGTTTTACAGATATTCTACATGGTAACAGTATTCAGTATTTTAACACTGCTATTTTCACTAAAAAGAAGACAAAAAACAACCGCTCAACAAAAACCAAGCATGCCTGTAGAATTATACCACGTTGTCTAGCTTAGGAAGAAGCTTTCAATACACCAGTTTGCTTCATTAAATCTTAACCAGTAAGTACCAGACACCAAATTAAACAGCAGTTTTTCCTACACATGTATATCACTGAGCATGTGAATATTGTAAGAAAACACTGCGGAGCTTCTTACCTTCTATCAATTTGCTGGTAACATTTCCTAAGCCAGCCTAAACTTGGCATTTTTCTCCGTGTTGTTGCACCATTCAAGTAAACTATCATATAGTTCTCTGCTACTAACAGCTCTAAAGTGCCAATTACATATCTGCAGAAACAAACAAAGAAAAATTTGAAGTGAAGATCTGTGTAAATTACAGAAGTTCCTAGCAGTGCTTAAATATATTTAAAAAATAGGAGTTGGCAACATCTAATAATTTTTTCCTTCCCCTGGAAGCAGATATAGCTGCTTTTCTATTTGTTACGTTTCTCCCGTCTGAAATATAAAAAGCTTCATTAAAAGAGAGAATTAATTGCATTTACATAGAAATTCTAAGTTTCACAACATGAAATTAAGACAGTATTCAGAGGCAGATGATTACTTACTTAAATAAATTGTCCATTAGGTATCTGTAGTTAGGCTGGCTACTTTCAGGCATAAAGCAAACAGCAAATACAACAATGGCATTTAACCCATCACCATAATAACCTAAAACCAAAGAAAAAAGCAGTAGTGACGAAGACGACTATACAATGACTAGATTTACGCAGCCAAGCACATTCACTAAGCTTTTTCATTATTTAAAGAGATCTACAAACATCTATTCTCTATGGACAGATTCAGAGTTACAGAAAGCCTCAAGATGTTTTTCAAGTTTGTCTACTTATAAAGAAACAGCTGAAGCTGATGTAAATCAAATGCTGTACCCACAATCAACATCTAAGTATAGCATCTCAGTGTATTTAATAGCATTTTATACAGTAAACTTTTCTTCCAACTTAAACTCCACAGACCATTGAGAAGAGTCATTAAAGTAATTTATGCCTTAGGTCTACAGTTAATGCTTTCAACAGTCTTAAAACCAGAAAATTACACTGGTAGCACTGACACTGTAGAACAGGTAAGTACATCTTATTTCATATGTGCATGTTAGTAGCTTCATCTGAACATGTGTGCATTTTGGAACTTCGGTTTAATAGGGAAAACATATTAAATGAACCATATGCCTTAATACTGCAACAAATGAATCATCACATGAATCTTTATGCTCAAAGCTCTTCCTATGACACCTCCACTCAGCTTAAAGTAGTTTCTCAACAGTTGCCCTCAGCACACCTCTAATCCTTACCCCCATGACTGATAACTTTTTTATACGGTTCAATTGCTTTCATGTCCACCCTGTGGTCCTGTTCTCCAATCCTAAACATTCGCCAGCGTCGACCATCATCTTTCTCCTCTTCTGCTGTGTATTCAGTAAGTGATCCTTTCCTAATTACATCAGTAGTTTTTGGTTTTGGAAGATCATCTGCCAAAGTTAAAACATGTTCAAGGTCCATTATGAATACTACGTATAGTGACAATCAGTTACAACACAGGTTAACCACTTTGCTATCTAACCTATTTTAATATTCTTTAGCCAGTAAGACATATCAGCTGACTTAGTTTCTTCAGTCTTCATGAAACAGGATCTCATGGGTGTCATATTTTAATGGAAACTCTCTACATTGGCAGTTATCCATTGACTATTGTTTATGTCCAAGTATATGGCAAATTTCCATTCATGTAGGAAGCCTATTTAATTGTAGGCTTTCAGATCACAGACCTTGATGGTTCTCACCAAAATAGACAAAGTGGTTAACTCGGATGATAATTACACAGGTTGCTTGATCACAGATTTACATGAGCATGATTTAAACATGGACAGTACCTTGCAAGCAGACATGCAGGCCAATCTATTAGAAATTAAATCTAATTCACGTATGCAATCAATATACATTAAATTTATGCTGACAGCAATCTGTAAAACAATTTGCTCCAATTATGATTCTTGACTTTGTTGCATAGACCTTACCCAAAGTGAGAAAAACCTACTGCAAGTTAGTTGTCTGTTCCCAAGACAAAGCTGTTAATTGAAACTATCCTTCCAGGAAAATGAAGGCAGCAGCATTAAAGGAAGAAAAGACAGAAACCCTTTTCAGCCACTTTTAAAAACAAGGAACAAACATTGGAACATTTCCTTCACGTCATTGCAAAACAAACCCTAAATACCAATTCTTCTTCACTAAAATGATGAAAATCGTTTTACACAGGCAAACCCACAGTCCCTGTTATGAGAACTTCACCTGCAGTATGTCTTCAGCTATTTAAAAAAAGCAAAACACCTTATTCTAAAGTGTGTTTCTTTCTCCATTTATGAGCTCTTGGAATGAAGAAGAGGTAGTGTTTCATACATAACAGTGAGAATAGAGCTTCCTGTTTCCTCAAAATAATTTCCAGATGAAAAAAAAAAAAAAAAATAGAGTTTACATGTTTAGAGACATTAAGTCATAAAGTTTACATAGACTCCAACTGTTTGACCACCAACAGTTTTTGGCTTATGTAAAAGGGCCTTAAAACACCATTTAATTGCAAGTTTAAAACTTGTGCTTTAACTCCTACATGGAACATTTTTACCACAAATACAATTTGTTACAATCTCCAAGTTTTGCCTGGAAGAATAAGATGAAGCATCTCCTCATTTCTTAAAATTAAGATCATGACTAGTGTGGCTATAGCTAAGTTAACTTCCTATCAAGCCATTTCAGAATTCCTGGACACAAGAGAGGCTCTTCTACTACTTCCAGTCAACCCAGGAAGCATGCAAACTCTAAGGCTACCGACCTTTTGCCACTCTCACCACAGTAAGATAGGAGATCAGGTGTTACTCATTTTTAGAAACACCATGCAGTCCTCCTTAAATACAAAGACTTGCAATTCATCAGTTTCTGACCAGCCAATCTATCATCTGTATCCCTTTACATGGTTCACCTCTGTTTTGAACTGATCTATAATATATGTGAAACACCCCCACCCCTCCCCCCAGGTTGGTTCTTAAAAACATATTTCAATGGAGAGGATTTTCCATAACTTTGAGTCTTACAGGTGTTTAATGACATTCACCTAAGTTCATTTGGAGTCACAGCTGTTATAATGTTGCCTGTTTACTAATCATTTCAGGTCTGATTTGCTCTTTAAAAATTCATTGCACCCATTTCCAATTTCTAATCTAATCACCCCCTGTATATTTTTCCTCTTGTAATACTGAGTCATAGTTACTTCCCACCTGAAAAACTTGACCTGCACATAAGAAAACTGAAACACTTTTGAGCATCAGAAAAAAAAAGAAATACTTACCTTCCCATTCAAACTCATTGCTATTTTCTGAGGGAGTATCTAAATCATCCAAATCAATTTCTCCACTCTCATCCAAGTCATCAGACAAGACAGATTCTTCACTGTGATCCAAAGTTAAACTAATATCTGGAGCCACTAGTTTCTTCCTCACTTTAGTTCCATTGACCTCTGCATTTAAAAAAAGCAGATCATTTAAAAGCTAAAGTGAGTTTAGATAAGCATGTTAACAAGACAGCGCCATCTCAAAATGCAGGGTAAGTTAATGCCCATAATGTAAACAATGCATCTGTGGAATAAGAATTAAATACAAGGTGAAAGGAACAGCACTTGGAGGACAAAGTTCAAGTCCTCCAGACCATGAGTTTACCTGGTTGCATAAACACTATGATCACAGTGGTAGACCACCACACTCCCTACAGCAGAAAAACCTGGAGTGCTGCCACCACCTAAGCAACTATTATCCATGCTAGTTATGGCAAAGCATACCACAAATTGTTCCAGATATTATACTAATTAAGCCTTGCAAATAATGCAATAGATGCATGTCTGTAGCCGTTGTTTGTTGGTAACATCATAACCATCTTTGATGAAATAAAACATAATATACAAGCTGAAAAAAAACCCAATCAAAACAAAACAACAAAAAATAGAAGGCTGGCACACAACAGCAAGGACAGAAAATTAAAGAAACTATTAGGTGAATACATAGCATGCTTTGAGACACAAGGCAAACCCCTGCATGATTTAGACAGCAGTTGAAAGCAGGGAATAAGAAACGACTGACCCAGCAGTGGAAATGCCGCAACTATAGCAGCCAAGATCAACAAAAAATTTACAATGTAAGAAAAAAAAGAAAGAAAAAAAAATCTGTATTTCCCCCCTAAATATTTGGACAGGCAACATTCTTAGAAGGCCACAAAGGTCTTAAATTTGGAGTTAAACTATGGTAGGCTTCAACTGATACACTAAAGTGCTGGGGCCTGAGTTGTGGGCCCTGACTTGGAGTTGACCTGTGAATGAGTCACAGCCTAGCAGAATGTTTTGTTTTCCCCACTGGCTTCATGTTCCAGAGGCAG
>JAVSBS010024911.1:24269-45994 GCA_033124195.1 Coracias cyanogaster | reverse complement strand
GCAGAAAAGCTGGACCTGGGGCCAACTCAAATCTCAGCAGCCCAAGGGAGAGTTTCACTACAGAAGGGTCAGGCAGCAGTTCCAGCCTTGAAGATAGACACTGAGGCCCCTGTTCATGCCTGTTGATAAGTTTGAATTTAATTTAGCAGTAGTCTTTTAACACACATATTTAGTGGGTGATGCCAACACCTCAGGACTGCAGTGGTTCAGAGTGGTTTAAAGACTCCCAGCTGCTTGTATTGGCGGCCTGGTAGTATTGCCTTGGCCAGGTGGGTAGGCAGTGGCCCAAATTAAGATAGCCAGGAGCGATCATACCAAGTCTGCATGGATCAAGTTGCTTCTCTCTGATTTCAGAGCAGTATTACCATTTGTTGCTTGGCCTACAATAGCTATGTTAGCACCCAGAAGCTGGAGCTGCTGGTGGAGCTTGGTAGTCCCAGAAGGAGGAGGAGAAGAAAATGCCTTCTCCAAAGAACCTGCAGCCCCATCTTCCTCGCTCATGTCTGAGGCAACTAAAATGAATGTTTGTGGCTTGGTGCAAATGCCCTTGCTTCACTGCTACCTGCCTTTGGTGGAGGTGCCCAAGACCAACCTCTGCCACAGTAATTCCAGAGACCAAAAATCTGCATTTGCTGAAATAAGGGAGAATCTCTTAAGCCCAGCCTATTTTTAGAAGGTCCTCTGTGGAGAAAACAAAGTCTAATTAAAAGCAGACTTTATTGTTGCAGTAACCCACCATTTCACATGTGACCCTGGGAGTCTCCCACCTCTCTGGGTTTGGTAAGTCTTGTTAACTGCCTGAGTCCTGCTTAGTTTCAAAGTCAAGCCTGAATACTACTTTCTCCACCGTATCTTACTATTTTCAAGGCACAAAATGAACATCACCCTTATTAGGAAGCTCTGCTCTATTATTTCTTTTTAGAGAATGCTACTTATGATGATTTAGCGTCTCTTCTTTTGTTAACCACAGGCTTGGTATTTTTTGTGTGCTATTCTCCACTTAATCTTTCCTACCACTGCAGATAGCACAAGGGAGAAAAAAAATGGGGTTTTTGTAGAACAGGGCAGCTTGGAAATTGTGCATTTTTTAGTTACTGTCTGTGAAGAAATCTGTTTTTCCACCAGTTGACTTACATACTTTTTGGTGGTGTAACAGGTTCTGAGGGGAGATCTCCGCCACAAATAACAATGTCAACATCCCTCCCTAGGAGGCAATTGCACGTTGTGTCCATGAGATTCTCCTAAATTCATTGTCTTACGATTATTCCCTTTATGGCGAGTGAAGCAGAGGCGATTTGATTCTTCCCTTGAATAGCCTCTGTGCTTTGCAGGCTGTGAGTAGGCTCAGACCGTAAGAAAGGCTCAGGACAGGAGGCCTGGAGCGTGTCTCTGCTTCCCTTCCCTCGTGAGCCACATCCACAACACTTCAGCAAAGCAGCAGGTTGTCCAGGGGACAGAAATCCTAGCAATGAGTCCTCAAAGACACCAGCTCCTTACTATGTTTTGAATGANNNNTACTATGTTTTGAATGACAAGCTACATTTTTGGTTTCCACAAGCTGCCACATTATCTCCAGTGTCATCATTCGGAAGTCATCAGCAGCTGCATGCTGAGGGATGCTCAAGGACTTGGATGCAGTATCTGGACATCCATGCCACAGGGGACCATGAGGACAGGGAAGGGGAGCCACAGCCCCCTGTAAAGGATGCACTGGGCTCCAAGGACATCTCTGTCCTTGCTTTTGGAAGGTAACAGGGAATTGTGGGATCAGAAAGAAGATTTTCGGGGTCTTGAGAGGCTTGTTAAAACATGTAGCTCTGAACCGCTTTCTGCAACATGCTGTCGTAGGACTGGCTTGGAAAAACAGCTGAGAAGCAAGTGGAAGGAGGGCATCAAGGGCTAGCCTGGGGATGGGGTGGTCCAGCCTGCAAGCTTGCCACTGACCAAAAGCAAGCAACGGAGATATTCTCCCTGTTATGGCAATGGGGACCTTTGCAGAACCAGTGCAGCCTGGGTGTGCCTCAGCTGCTCCATGTCCCTGCCTCACCGGGACCTTATGATGGCTGCAGGTAGGGACAGGACATCAGGAGCAGCCGGGAGTGCTGCTTGGGGCAGCAGCGCTTACTGGGCTCACCATTTCTCAGCTGCCAAGCTCTCTTGCACCTTCTCAGCGTGGCACCATTGAGGAACTTGCAGCCACTGATCTGAGAGTTTGCACAAGCACGTGACTGATCAGCATGAAGCTTCTCTTACTTTCCATCCTCCTTGTTTGGGTGCGAGCAGACCGTGAGACTGAACAAACCTCAAACCCGCTGACAGCAAGTTGCGGAGCCTCTAATTTCCACCCTTTGCTAAGCAGGTCCCCTGAGCCTCGATCAAAACCTCCTTGCTGGTGCAAGAGCTCCACATCTTCCCACTTTTACTCAGCAAACTGCCAGCAGCAACCCCCACCCCCAGACATTTGCATTCAATTACCCAGAATTTCATCACAGAAAGCAAATTTTGCCTGGCCACAACTTTGAAAGGGGCAGAACCAAATGCCGCAGGTCACAGCCTGTTAGATCTGATCTGCTGTCCAGATCTACCATCTCTTTTTTTCCCCTCTTCTGTGGTGTTGGATCCTCCTTCTGGCAGGACGGATCTTACAGGAAACTTGGTTATTCATCAGATCACACAGTTTGATGGGGTGGGGGGGACAATGTTCTAAATTGTGATTTAAGGAAAGTTGCAAACACAAGCAGGCGAGCAGAAAGCTCTTGCTGTCCGTGTGAACCGACTGCCACCGTTTCTCTGTAAAAACACACTTGTACTTCCTCTGCTGCAGCTTCTCACACTGCTCAAGTTCCCCAGGGGAAGTGAAGAGGAAGAAAACTCATCAGAGAAGCAGATCAGGAGGGAGAGAGGTGGTGACTGTACTCACGGCACTATTTAGGGTGTTTCAGGGCATAAAATAGATGTAATATCCACATGCTTCTCTGGGTTGCTACCATTACTAGCCCTCCATAAATTTGAAGTAAATTAAACAGTATATGTAAATATAAGAGCTCTTAAAAATAAGGAGACTAGTTCACAAAGAAGCCTTTGACTATGGGATAGCACACGACAAAGCACTAGAGGCAAGAGGGCAGTAGATGGAAGGTGTACCTAGGTTGCATACGCAGTCTCCCTGGGGCTAGAAGAGGCAAGAGATGGCACAGGGGCATGTCAGAAGAGCAGTGAGCAGAGGGAGGCTGCCCATGTCACCCTGACCCAGCCACCATGGGAAGAGTCCTGACACTGGCCTCTCCACCCTCTCTAAACTGTGGTTGTCAGCTGAGCGATCCCTGAGTAACGCACCCCTGGGGGATGCTGGAGGTGGTTTTCACAACAGGCCTCAAACAGCCTTGCCCAGGTCACATTTCTGTAACTGGTTTGGCCTTGGTTTATTAACCAGCCCTCACAGAGGGTATCGCTTCAGTCACACCGCCATGGAACAAGAATCAAGATGTGAAGCCTTTGGGATTAGAAATCCCATCCACCGTCCCCAAGTAGCCAGATGTCTGCGTGCCTACATCAAAAAGGGCAGCCTTTTGCTATTTTTTTTCTTTTCAATTGCTGTCCAGACCATTCCTCTCTGCTGTTCCAGCTGCAAGAGAAGCAAGAGCAGAAGCCAATACTCGGATGCTCAGTCAAGCCCCATCCTGCCACAGCCTGAAGCAACCTGCTCCTCTCCCACTGACAGCTCACCTCAACTTCTTCTAAGCTGCTGTGGGCAGGAGCATTAGCTCAGGCTCTCCATGCCACACAGTTCCCCTCCTACCCAAACTGCAGAAGTGTTCAGTAAATTGACTTTCTCAGAGGTGTTTCGTATTCTGCCGGGTCATTCATTCAGATGCCAAAATTGTGACTCATTAGAAGGGCAAGCTTGGGCTGGGGGGGGCAGGAAGGAAGAAAAATAGCTCGCAAGAGCCTTCCTGTTTATCCATGGCTTGGGAAAAAACCCAACACAACAGAATACGCACACCCTGGCTCCATTATCTTCTCTGGCACAGTGCTTGCTTGGCTCAGTCCCTTACCGCTCTGGGCCAGATCCAGCCCTGCCACCAGCACATCTACTTTTAGAGGAGCTTACTGGAGAGGGCAATCCAGCCCCCGGAGCCTGAATGCTCGCAGTGTGCGAGCGGGCAAGCGCGCAGCACCGGGAGCCCCTGCGACAACGCGCCACAGCACTGGCCCCCGGCCACACCAGGGAGGTCATTTTCTTCTCAGCAATTAGCGAAGTGGTGGCATCGCTAAAAGAAGTTGAATAAACACATTCAACCCAGTCGGGTCCCCAGTTTGCGCTGTTCTCACCACCCATCCTTCTGGGCGCGTGGTGGGGCCCCAGCGAGCCAGAGCCCGGTGCCTGTGCACTGCGCTTGCATTCAGGCCTGGTTGGGAAGAGGAGGAGGGGGGCAAAATAACCCTGAAGCTTTCTTTTACAACAAATGTCTTCCCTTTTTCTTTTCAGGGAGGAAAAATGCCAGCTTCTCTAAGAAAACTGCAGCAAATGGCGGTTTTCATGGGACTATTCAGCGGTGGGGGATGCATCGTGATGTATAATCTTATGCAAAGTAAGCCTTGGTGCTGTTAGCAACCTTATTTCTCCTCTGCCCCTTTCATTTGCTTTTGTGTAACAGGGAAAATAGCAGCATGCAAGATGTGAAAAGCAGATGAAGTTAAGGGAAGTGTAACTGAGCGTCTGGGTTCTGCCTCCCCGGGCTCTGCTTTGTTCAGCCCCAGGGCTGCTGCTCTCCCAGGCACTGCTGCACACACATCTCCAGAGGTGGGCATTGCACTGGGAGCAGGCAGCTGTGGGCAGGAGAAAATCTGGTTTCTGGAGGGTTTCCTGAGGGTGAGGGAGAAGTGAAAGCTTAGGCAGCAAGCGGAGGTTTCGTTTCTTACTGAGATTTTACAGCTGGGCGGGAAAAGAGGACCATCTGTGAGAAGGTATTAATGTCTAGCGGTTTTATCTGTAAATCTCTCTGCGGTGCTGGTCTTTAACACCCCTGTGAAGTGCTAAGACATCATTAGTTTCTCCTGAGCAAAGGGCAGATAAGAGCACTCAGCATTGAGAGGACCAGGACAAGGAGAGAAAAGCTAGACAGGTGACGTTGCTGTTTATGGACAGCTCTAGTTGCTACGGGTCTTTGGCTGGGGATCTAAAATTAGTCCAAATGATAGATGTTAATTTTTTCTAAAATTCTCTCTAGATATTTAATATCAGACCACAAACAGATTTTGCCTCTCTTGGGGAGGTGCTACAGGCCTCTTAACCCTGTGCCTCTCCCTTGCTGTGCTATCAAGTGATATTGCTTCTCACCTACCCTTATTTCAGGGGATGCTGCCAGAAAAGTGCAGCCAAGCCTGTTCCTCAAGTCCTTAGATAAGCTCTGAAGCTTCCCCTTCATTTTACACATATTAATAACAAATCAGACAAGGCTGGAAAGCAGGCTTTAGTTTTAGGCAGCTCATGCCCTCAAGCTCTGGTGTACATGACAGAGATATGATTCTCTTGTGCTTTAAAATATGGAATCTGGATTTTACAAGAACATTAGCATTTTTTAATTTTCAGCTTCAGTGTTGTTATCTAAAAATCTCGGGGGAAAAAGTCACCCCTTGTGCTATACAGAACATCAAAAGGCTCGCGCCTTCATCACTTAGCTGTGCGGTCTAAGGACACAACACGACGGCCGCAGCTTGCTCTATTGCGATACTGGTGGGCACCGAGTAGCCGTCTGGTAACAGCGACAAGCCAACTGGGCTGTTGGAAGGACACTTTCTGCTGCAGAGCGTGTCCTCCTGCAGCCTCCAACACAGGGGAAGCACGCTAGGACACTTCCTCCCTTGGCCCTCACCCAGAGCTATCCCCTGTCCTTCTGCTATCCCAGCACACACAACTACCCCATGCGTGGACCTGTGAGGAGCTCAGTGGTGGGAGCAGGGAGAGAGGTCCTTCCCTCCCCTTCCTTCAGGCTGAAGGGAAGTTTGCGCACGTGTGGTCTCTGTGAAGGCCTGTACAAACACCCAGGTAATCCTATTTCTGCTCCACCTCACCTCCACACCCTCCTCATGGGAACAGTCTCCTCAGCCAACCCCAGCATCCTTTCAGCTCTCCTACTGAAAACACATGGACAAACGGATTAGTCAGGCATTTTATGGTCCAATACATGAAATGCTAACAAGGAACAGCCGAGAAGGAGCAGCAGGAAACTCATTTTCCCTCCAACCTGCAGGATGAGCACAATATACTTTTAACATGGCCTGGGAGGCTGCTTGCCATGATCTATAGGCACAAAAGGGCTGTGGTGCTGCTATTCTGTTTGCTGGAGCTCCTTTGACCGGCCCAGGGAGGACCAGCACAGGTTGCAAGCTAGCAAAGCTGTTCCTGTGCCAACTGGATGCTGCCTGCTCACTGGGGATGCTTCTAATTAGGGAGAGGGGCCAGCATCCTTCTGCCTCGCGCTCCAGGAGTAGTACTGACAGGCAAGAGACCAGCAAACAAACCCTGCACCTCTTTGGAAGGTGAGAGCAATGCTGCAAGATTTTCACACGTGCACACCCTTAGTTGAACTCTGCCCTTCTTGATGTCAATAGACTGAAGTTAGGCAGGCACGACGCCCATCTAGAAATCCCAGCAGCCAAGCATTAAAACAGTTGATAAGCAAGGCTCTGCTTGCTTATCCCTCCTAAGGAGGGTCATCACTTTTGCAGCCTCACAGCTCTGCGCTGTGCAGTGGTGACCCATGGACAGCGTTTCCCAGCTATACAGAGTAACCAGACATTGATAAATCGCAGCTTACTACAATAGTCCTCCATATGCCAGCACTGCAGCATCCAGCCTGCTCTGCTTTTGTTGCTGTTTGACCACTAACTCTAATAGCACTTTCTTCGTGCCTCCCTTTTAAAGTATCCAGCAGTAGAGTTGCAGCTTCGTGGCTGCCACTTGACAAGCTGGCTCAAGACCACAGCAAGAGTTTCACAGCAGCGGCTGTTCCTGCCTCACACCAACATCTGCAAAATATTCCCCATTCTTAAAATATTTTCCATACCTCCTTTAAAAAAAAAAAAAAAAAGAATTACCTTCAGAATGTTTTCAGGTATTCATCATTATGAATATCTGAATTTTTTAGTTCCTTTAGATGACATACAGTGTATGAAAGCAGGGAGACGCAGCCATAAGCTGAGCTGTGTGTTAGCATCTTCAGAGCCCTCTTCACTTACACGAGCTGAATAACACGCCAGTTCAGCACTGCTTCTCTGGTGGAAGGGTGTGTTTCCTCCTCTAGCCATATTTCTCCTAATTAATAGTTTTAGACTGTTTTTGAGGGAGGGTGCAGTAGTCTGAAAGAAATTTTTTTAAAAAAATTATTTAAGATTTTATTTTAAGTGGACAGTCTCCTCACTACCCTGTTTCTCTCCCCTAGAAAGTTTTGCCAGGACTCAGTATTACCAGCAGGCTTTGGAGCAGCTGAACAGCAATCCTGATGCCCTGGAAGCCCTGGGTGCCCCCCCTCTTAAGGTTCACAACATCCGCCTGACAGACGGGAGTAACCGTGTGGACACAGACAGAGCACAGGTAACGCTGGGGAGGTGGTGTCACAGAGCGGCTTCCCAAGGCATCAGGTGATGAGATCAGCCAGGGGATTTTCAGCAGGTCACGGGTCACCTGGGGGCACTGGAAGGCAGGAGGATGAGATATCAGTTGATCTGGGAGAGGAGTGGATTTCTAGAGCATAAATCTACGCTCTAATGTGAGGGACTAGGAACAGCAAGAGCAGCTAGATGGGCACGTCACAGAATGCCAAGGGACCTCCCGAGCCAGGTGATCCCCCTGCTACTGTAGGCCACAAAATCATTTTCAGAAACCCATCAGATCCAGCTTTAAAATAGCATCTGTCTCCCTCTCCCAACAAGATACATCCCATGCCTGTTTTTCAAGCTTCGTTCAGAACAGAATTTCATAGCTGCTTACAAGCGATGCTGTTGTACGGCACAAACGGTGCTGGTTTCAAATGCGTCTGTACGTCTGTGCCATGGAGGCCAGCTCCAGTGCAGGACTGAGCTCTGGGGTGACGCAGTGACTGGAGAACGCTGTGCTGGGTGCTGAAGTGTTGCACAAGGCTGCCTTGCATCAGCCCAAGCCTGGGCCGAGGCAAACGCCACAAACACAAGTCTGCTTCTACCGTGTGTTGCTGCCAGAAATGGACTTTCTGTCCATGCTTTTACTGCTTAACCCAGGACTGGCTGCCCTTCCCTGGTTTTGCTGGTGATGCAAAATGTCCCTAGTGAGCTCGCCAGGTCCCTCACTGGGGGATCTCATCACATTTGAATCATTTTGCCCCTCCTTGTGAGTAGTTTATTCCTGTAGACCAAGCAAGGGCATTAAGGAGTGGGACAGATGGTACAATGAAGGAGTAGGGCTGTCAGAGCAAGACAAATCCACCTTTAGCTGACTTACATAAAATTCCACTTGCCATCTTGCTCCATTCAGGCTTCACCCATGTGATACCCTGGCCCAAAACATTTCCCAGTTTCCCAGGTTTTAGAGATTCTACAAGGAAACATATCTAAGACCAAAAATGTGCCAAAGCCCACACAACCTCTGATACCAATTGAAAAAGAGAACCTGTCCCACTGATGTTTCGCTATGTCATTGTTTAAGAATGCTGGTTGCTTGGGTGACTCAGGGTGAAGTCAAACCCTGCCTTCTGCCAGCCTCACCCAAGACACAAACCACCAACTTTCTTCTCCACTTTTTCAAGCTCCTGAGCGTTCACGTTCTCATGAAATAAACCAGTTAATCATCAGCAATGATTATATCGTAGATCGATTTCCTGACTCCACAACATTCCCAGCTCCTGGGCCTGTTGGAGAACACCTGGCATTTTCTCTTTGTGATTGCAATACCACCGGCAAACACTACACCCGAAACATATTTCTTCTATTCCGACATGACACAGAGTGCAATTAGCTGCGGTCAGTGCTGTAGCTCCTCGCTTTGCTTGTTGAACAGCTAAGTGGTGGAATTTGTGACACTGAGAAGAATCAGTGAACATCTCATTGCCTAGATGCGTGTTGAGGGACTGATCTGCAGGGGATCTCAACCTACAGACTTGTGGTTATGGAAGGCTCTAACACAGCGCAGGTCACCTCCTCGTTCTGGTGAGGAAAGGTGTTTGCTCATAAACGTTTCAGAGAGCAAGTGGTTTTCCCTGGGGGTTGCAGCTGTAACACAGAACATTCTTTCAGCAGAGAGAGATTAATGTATGGCAGAGCTGACATACTTGTATAGCCACACGCACGTCAGCCGTTAGAAAAGCTTAGTGAAACTCTGAAATAGGGTTTAAAAATAGTTTAAAATTAGAGTTTAAGTTAAAACAGTGTTACATCTTTGACTATAGATGGAATAAGTGCCCATTTCATAACGTGCTTCACTGAATCTTTAACACATACTTTTATATCTGCAGATAAAGTTACCAGTATCTGGAAAAAAATCAGCAGGGTACCTCTACATTAACTCAGAGATGGACCATTCCCGTCAACGGTGAGTGCTGGGGCGTGCTGCAAGGACAGACATACAGACACAGGGAGAGAAGTGGCAGCAGAAGAGAGCGGAGCAGGATATTTGCTTTAGTCATCCGTGTTGCTGAGATCCCGCACACAAAGCAGAAGTTAATGTCTGAAGGTCTTGTGAAAGGTTATTACCGTCATTACGACAAAAATGTAAATTGGTTGAGAAATAGATTGAATTAATCCCGATGAATAGAAATGGAAGAGCAACACAAGCAATTCGTTTGTGTGAAAGGTGTTCTGCAAAGTCTAGCGCAGCAGACAGACAAATACTATGATCCAAGGTAACGTGTTGTCCCCTCCCACCCCTCCTCCCCAGGGAGGTGCAGAGGCCGATGAACAGCAGCCCTAACCCCAGCCTGGTAATTCCCCTACTGCAACACACGTTACATCAGAGCCTATCAAGGTGAGCTAAAAATCATGCAGGATTTTTTTCAAGCTATCCAATAAATAAAGTCCATATAGTTAAAAAAATGCTAGAACAGATACTTCATAGTAGACGGATGCTCCGATTCCACGTTATATAGTTGTGACTGTCCATTTTTGTAGTACTGAGGCCTCAAAACCTCCCTTGTCAAGGGTAAACGGGTTTCTAGAACTGAACAAAGAATTACTACACGAATTCCAAGTCCATCTTCCGTTGCCATTACTCTTCATGTGTACTTGTTCCTGGGGTTTGTCGGGCACTTCTGTGAGCTCTATTTAGAAACCCAAAGCTACAACATTTCTACTCAGCTGCTGCCAGCCACGTGGCAATGTTTTCTTTTCATAAATAGGTGAGCACAACTTACTGGATTTCTCTTCCAAATAACTGTGGGAAGTATAGAACAATGGGTGGAAGGCACTAGGCTGGGACTTGAGAGACTCTGGGTCAGACCAGACCTCCTCCCTAGTGACCAGAGATACTCCCAGAGGTCCCCCGTCACCTTTCTTGCACACCTACACTTCCCTAAGCTCTGATCACCTCATTCCTCCTTATCTCCTCCTCACAGATGGGTGGAACTAACAGTTCCCTCCTGTTTCACTGAGTTCCTGTGAGGATAACTGAAGATTCCAACACCTTAAACCATGGTAGTAATTGAAGTGCATACAGGTGTCTCAGAGTTTCGCTTTAAAGTGAGCTCTCCATGGATTTCTGCAAGCTAAGGGGAAAAAAAATGAAAAAAAAAATCTGTAAAAGGGTTTGTGGCAGACAAATCTGTCAGACTCAACCATCTCCACCTACGTGCAGGGTCCTGGGCACAGCTCCACTCGAGGCTAGGCAGGAATTGGTGTCCTGGCACCCGGCTGAGGAACTAAGAGTGCCTAATGTAGACATTAGGAAAAAATTCTACACCAAAAGGGTTATCAAAGACCGGAACAGGCTGCCCAGGGAAGTGGTTGAATCACCATCCCTGGTTGTATTTAAAAGCCATCTAGATGTGGTGCTCAAGGATACGGTGTAGAAGTGGGTCTGCTAGAGTTAGGTAACGGTTGAACTTGATTATCTTAAAGGTCTTTTCCAACCATAGCAATTCTGTGATTCCCTCAAGCCCTGTTACAAGTGAGGCAGTTGCTCATCCCAGGTTGGAGAGAGGTGGAGGGCTGGCGAGCAGAGAGCCCTGCTGCTGACTCACCGCGCAGAGCTGCGGCAGCCCAACTGCCTCACTGTATGTGCTCAGCACCCACTCCAGCAAAAGCAGAGCTGGGCACGCACCAGGAGCTTTTGGAAAATCCTACCTTACTACCCCCAAAATAAGAATCCTTCCCAGCTGGAAAAGCAGCCTCACGGAGCAGCAGGAAGGAAAAGGCTCCCGCTCAGCCTCCAATAAGTGCAGTTTTCCTTCTCCTTTGAGTAACCACTGTCAACCCTGTCAGGGTTTCAGCAGCCACACTGAGTGATTGCACAGCGCTCCAACTCCTCCAAGCCAGGATAATTCCTTAGCAACACAGTCTGGCTCCAAGGCCGGAGAGGAGTGGAGCAAGGAATGCACCTGCGGGTCGGAGAGGAAGAAAGGCACTGGCTTGGGGGAGGAATGTCCTGGCTAAAAATAGCCAGCAGGATTTTATTTGAATTGCAACAGATAGGAACACGCATCCCAGGCCTTTACATCTGGGCTGTGCTATGCCAAGAGAGGAAACAGCTTTCAGGAGCTGGCACTCGCAAACCACGCTGTAAAACACTTGAGAGAATCTTTAAAAGCAATGAATGCGTGGAGTGATTTGTTTCTCTGTGCCAGCTGTTTCTACACTGACTTTACTACTGTATTAAAAGCGATTGAAAGAAAACTAAAAGTCTCTTTTGGTTTCTGTCAGTTGGTGCCTTCAGGATGTCACCTTGAAACTGCGGGATGGCCGGAGTATTCCTGTTTTCCACTCCCCAGTGGAGAGCACTGGTGTGCAAGGAGGCTAAAAACCAAAGGCAGCTGTTTCTCTACCTCCCATCGAGCCGAAGGAGCCATTAATCGATTGCATCCTGCTGTGTCTGTGAATGTACGGTTGTCACAAGCGACAAATTTCACTTAAATGGGTGCTCTCAAGACAATTTTTTCTCTACGATTGAGCTCATCATTGTCATAACTATTTCTTTGTTTAGTCATGTGTTCAAGCCTAAAATAAATATCCTGCAAAAGACTTGCTGTTCCAGAGAAGTCATGTGCCATGCCCCGCCTTGTGCCAGTATTATGAATTTGAAATAAACAAACAAACTGCTGGGAAACAGCTTGTTCACAACTGCAGACCAAAGCCAGGACAGCTGGGCTGCTCGGTCGTGGCTAGAAGACTAAGTCAGCTTTGCAAAGCCATTCCCTTGCTGCTTCAGTTCCCCGCCACTTCTCAACAAGGTGTTGCCTAAAGCAGGAGGGATGAGCAGTGAAGGTGAAGCTCAGCAGCAGCCCCCTCCGCTCCTAATGAGTAGGTCCCATATCAGGTAGATTTGCACCCTCACATTTATGATTAAACATCTCATGAGGTCGCTGAGGCTGCTCGTCAAAACTTAGGAACTCCAGGGAGAGACTCGCTACACGCGCTGCTCTCGCTGAAGGTTTTACTCGGAAGCAGCCGCTGCTTCACACCAGCGCTGCCCGACTTCAGAGCACTTTTACTTCGGGAGAAAACACGCAGGAGGTGCAGAACAGGTAGAACTACCACAGTTCACTCTGACTACAAGAGATTTTGATTGTGCCTTGATTCTGTCAGTCAGGTAGAGAACTGCCCATCACCAGAAAGAAGTTGATGAATAAGCAACAAAAAAACCCCCAAACAACAAGATAAAACCCACACAATTTCCACCTCCTGCCCCAAACCACGCATTCAAACGGTTGCAAAGCCTAAGGCACAGTCCCAGACACTGAAGAGACACAAGTAACTGTCCTGCCTTCACACCTCAAAGTGACGTGTGAGCCATTAGGAACGTCCAGAAGAAAGGATATTTTGGATTTATTGTAACAGAGCATCTTAATCACACTGGCGCTGGGGAAAGCGCAGAGCTCATGCCACTCAGCTCCCCCAGCCACAAAGGCATCTTGGACAAACCATTTCAGAAGGACACAATACACATCAGCTTTAGCTTGGGGTTCATGACTTGCTGCCAGGATGAAGAGCACTTCCAAGACCTGATCTGACTCGTATGAATGCCCAGCACGTCAGGGGAAGGACCAGGAGGAGCGAAGGAGAGACAGCGTGTCCCAGCTTTGAGATTGGAATCACTGCGATCTGGTTTCACTAAACAAAACACAACCCATATGATTTAAAAACATGAGCCTTGCACTGCTGCAGCTCACCTAGCAAGAGAGCCACCTGGTAGATGTGGAGATCTCCTGGCCACCCAGCAGCTCTGTGCTTGATCAACTCTGGCTTTTGGTCACTAAAGTTCAGTCAGGAATCAAACAGTTGACAACTAAAAGCCAAAACCACCGCTTCACAGCCATCAATTATCACTTCCCTGGCTGCTGCTTTGATTTTTCGCTAACCTTCAAAGAAGTGGTGGCTGTGGAGAGCAACCCCAGCCTATTCAGTCCCTCCGTATGTCCATGCTAGGAGCTCCTGGCACACACTGATTGACGTTCTCCTCCTTTTTGTTACCTCTATGCACTTAGTAAGCTTGAGACCTGCAGTGGCTGCAAGGTGTACAAGTGTCCAGGAATCCTGGCCACAACCACCCCAGCCCACAACACTCCTTGCTCGCCACCTTCCTGTCTCTTGAGCCGGCACAATATCCCTGGTCTGGCTTCACAAATTGCTGCGCCACAAAACCACTACCTGGCCTGGCTCTAACCCTGCTCATCCCAGACCTGAGGGAGATGTCCCCACACAGACCTTACCAGCAACGCCAGAGATTTTATTACTTTGCTTAGGGGAAGCAGAGCTTGTGAAGAGGTTCCACGTCTCACTTTCCACCTAGAGACCTACAGAACACCCCTTTAACTCTGAATACTCCTCATTACCCTAACCAACCCCTGGGGTCACCAAAGCTATGAGAATAGGCAGTATCATCATATCATATCATAGCAAACCAATGTTTCACTAAATCAAATCTTTAAATCTGGAGAAGTGAGCAACGGGTGGAGCTGGAAGCCAGCAGATCAGTGGAGCAGGACAAGAATAAAACCACATTCAAATCCCTGGTTATGTCTTACTACCTAATAGCAAACATAGAAATTCTTACCTCTTGACCTTGAAGAGCCTCAGAAGCTACTTCCTCTCCATCTTTGAGCTCTTTCAAGATGCATATATTCAAAGGGAGGAAAAAAGCAGCAAGCTGCGTGTTCAGTGCCGAGCTGCTCTGGCCATGTGGCTCCCATTAAATACAGCCCAGCCACGGGGCTGCTTCCAGAGCGGCCACAGGTGCAGCAGGAGCAGCCAAGAGAGCTGGAGCATGCTGGGAAAATGGAGAGAAAGGGTCTCAGAACCACCAGCACCTGCTGAAAGCCCAAATAACTTCAAGAGAGCACCTGGGCACCACTCCTTCCCTTGCAGTCTTTCCTCCTAAGGAATGCTGGAGCAGATGAGGTTGTATTTAACTTCATTAGCTCGTTGAAGCACTAGTTCGTTATCATTATGTTGTGTTGCATTTCACCCAACACCAGGCTGGACAATCGTTTCATTTTAACTGAGAAAAGATTCATCTTTCGATAAAACACCCTAAAATCCTCCCTGGTTAAACTCCTTTAGAAAGGCATTCTTTTCTCATCACAGAAAGGGCAAGGTCAGGAGGAGCCTCTGGAGGTTGGTCCAACTGCCACACAGAAGGGTCAGCTAGAGCAGATTGCCTGGGCGTGCATCCAGTCAGGTGTGAAGATCACCAAGGATGGAGACTCCACAACCTCTGCACAAGCTGTACCAGTTTTCAACCATTCTCACAGTAAAAAGAAACAGAATGTTTTGTTTAAACAGAACTTCCTGTGTTTCAGTGTATGCTCATTGCCTCTTGTCCTGCCACTGGGCACCACTGAGAAGAATGTGGCTCCATCCTCTTTACTCTTCCCCCACGGGTGTTTATACACACTAATAAGATCCCTCCTCAAGCCTTCTCTTCTCCAGGCTGACAACCCCAAGTCTCTCAGCCTTGTTAACAGGAGCTGCTGGGCAACCAACTTAATCATTTTTGGTATGTTAAATAATTTCTTTTAAATTGGCTTGAACATTTGCATAGTTCCTCTTCCAGTTGTTGGTGTGGTTAAAACCCATCATCCTTATGACCTTTGCTGGCTTGCTTGTTTGTTTCTTACTCTCTACTTTGATTTTAACAGCTTCTGCCAGGCAGACATCACCCTGAAGGGAACTATCACAGTGGCAAGAACTTAATTGACAGCTGAGGAACAACAAATATTGCTCATCAGACTGTTACAACGCTTGCGCCTACTCAAGTTGGACGTGTCTAGCACACAGGGGCTACATAAAACCAGCATGAGCTTGGTAAAGGCTAAGCAGGCTGATACGTTCCCTTTTGAGCCTGTTTCTCCAGGTAGCGATGTGATTTTGTCCAATTTAGGGGCCTGTCAGATCACTTCCGAGCTCGGCCAGATGTCTTGCACTGCACAGGGAACACCAGTCACTTGGATACACCCCCCATTTAGAAATGAGGGAATGTCCAGTTCTTTCCCTCCACTTGCCTGCATCTTGTCTGCTCATCAAAACACAGTCATTTTCCTTGTTTTCTGTAAAATTTGTCACAAAGATCCCTGCAGCCCGGCCCGGGCAGCCCTGTAACACCAGCAGTGACGGGGACTTGTCACGTTCTTGGAAGCCTCATCACACCTGGTTAAACACCTTGGGCTCATTTTATACAGCACCAAGTATACAAAATCCTAAACTGCGTCATTTATTGACCAATCTAGCACAGTTTCTGTCAACTGGCTTTCCTAGAAGGTTTAGAAGCAAGCACCTTTGTCCAGTAACTCTGAGAGACAGCCCGTGCCTGTCTTTGCTGGGTAAGGCCCAGGAGAACAACTTCCACTCTGCGCAATTAAGTTCTCTGTGTTTACAGGAAAAAAGATAATCCCTTCAAGTAGTTAAATTCCCTTTTCTCTCCTAATTTTGCAGTAACTGTTGTGGTCCTAGCGCTCTGCTTCGCTTTAGCAAACCCCAACCGCATCTTAATTAGGAGAGATTTTTGTCACAGCCGTATGGACTTAGTTTTTTCTGTTTTATAAAGCTTCCAGGCTGTATTTTTTTTAATGGAACAAAAATATTTTACTTTGACAGAGCTATACAGGAGCAATTAATGAAATTAAGCAGTGTAAGAAGAGGAAATGCTTTTCTCACCCAGCATCTAGCTGCTGCCTTGACTGCCCCCACAGGACGTCACACCAGATTCTGGAGCCCTTGGAGGGGATATTAAAGCTTCGCTGCTTCAGGGCACACATGTCAATGGGATTTTTAAAATGTAGATGAATGTTGATGTGCCTCTGCTCCGCCCTGTCCTGGATACACCACCATCCTGCATCGAACCCACTTTGCTGGCATTTAAACACCTTCCAACCCCGGATCTCCGGGCAGGTCATTTCCCACCCGTCAGATGTCTAAAATAACAGCCTTAAGTCTGACGGCAACATATTCCCATGGATTTCCATGGATCAGGTGACTATATCTATTACTCCCAAAGACAGCTTAATTCAACGTCTGCGAGCGCGGCACGGTGAGGGTCTCTACAGCACAAGGATATCGCCTTAGAGTCAACCAAGGGATTGGCGCATGTTTATTTGCTGCACCAACGTGTACTTCAGAAAACAGAAGGACCCGTCACCCTGCTGCAGGGGTGTCGAGAAGAGTAACGTTACAGCAGTCCCTGGAGAAGCACCAGGGTGTTGGAACCAGAGACTCCATCTAACGCACTCCAGCGGGGTTCCAGCAGTCTGTTTCCAGCTGGCACTCAAAGCCAAGGGTGAAGGTGTCCCCTCCACCCACACCCGTGTTTAAGCTGCAGTGGTTTGCAGCACAGCGCCGGGCAGCAGCTTTCCTGCTGGTTCCAGTCATCACGCTGTCACCAGGCAAACCAGCGCAGCTTCTGGAATCCTGTTTCAAATCAGAAACGCTGTCTTGAAGAAAGAGTAATATTTTAAAGAAAAATAAATACAGTATGTTTTAAAGTGTTTCCTAAAGCGTGAAGAAGAAACGACTCGCCGGCTGTTCAGAAAACAAAATTTCATTTATTGTAAGGTTCCTGAAACAGCAAACACCTTATCAGAAGTACAATGAACTGGCACTATTTCTTTAAAATGTGGAGCTGTCTTCCAGGAACAGCACCTGGAATAGTCAAGAGAGCTGTTAAGCCATGGAATTGCTCGGTGCAAGCGAGGCCCCCTTCCCTGTCAGCACCACCAGTTGGTTTTTATTTGCATTTCCTGACAGCTCTCAAGCTTCACCTGGCAGACGGCAAAGCTTTTGTATCTGGGGACCCTCACGTGAGCAGTGTAAGAAATGAGACCAATGACAATGCAAATTCAGCTTTGGACAACAAAAAGCATTGTTCTAGAGAACTTTTAGCTTAATGACTATAAAATCTATGGCCTCTTGCTTAAAGAGGTGAACGTAGCAACAAGAGGAGACAAGGCTTCGCTTCCAACTAGATGTTTGCTGTTGATTCCAACAACTGGCACGCAGGTACAGGCCTGGACCTACCCTGCCTATAGCTAGAGTCCGTGGTTCTGAGTCTTGCATCAGAACCATGGAAATAACGAGTCCCCGGCCATTCCCAAGAACATCTGCACTTCCATCCCTTTCAGCTTCCTGCACCTGAGCACACAGCGTTATGAAGGCAGCCAGGAGGTGCCTGGTCTGGAGAGCGAGGACAGAGAGAGCATTGCCCGCAAGGCTTGGTTCCCTCTCCGTAACAACCCCTTCCCCATGAGCACTTTAAGGCGTAAGCAGCTTTTTTCAGATGAACGGCACTTGCACAGGCAGTCCTCCATAGTCACGGAGCTGCAGGAAGCCAGCTCTTCACAAGCCAGTGATTTGTTCCCAGACTTAACGTGTTATCTCACTGATGGTCCCGCGGTTAAACCTGACAGAAGATTGTTCCTATTATAGGGCTGATCTAAGACGCCTTCGTTATAACTTCTAGTATTAAACTTTCACAACTTTATACAAATTCGTAAGGATGTTAAAAAACACGGTACAAAACCACGGTAAGGCACAGAGAGTGACAGAGAAACGCGGCCCACTGGAATCTCAAAGCAGCCAATTCAAGCTGGCCTTGTAAGTACATAGTTCATCTATACATGTTAAGCCTCGTTGTCATACATTAAAAACAGTAAATATAGGAGAAAGTGCACGCTGCTCAGCATCTACTCTCCTTAGTACCAGCCTCCATCTGAGATGTGATCTGGGGTTACAAATAGGAATTGAAACAGGTCCCCCAGATGATTTGCCGTGAGCGAGCCTGAGCTCTTACACATCGCGGCGTGCAGATAGGGCAGCGCTGTTTTGTGAGGGGGGATGTGAGCGTGCCTCAACCTCAGTGCTTCGCTCAGCTCGGGACAAGCAAGGAACTAGGGATGTGAAAAAAAAACAAGTCCAAAAGGCAGTGGGGGAAACTGGGAGAAATGGCAGTTGTGCACAAATTTCCTAAATTAACGTCCCCTCCTTCCTGTGCAAATTGTCTGGGGCAAATGATGGAACAGTGAAAGAAAAGTGGCCATGAAGAGCACTGTCGTTGCTAAAAAAGTCTGAAACAGGTGACACAAGTACTCTGTTGGCTCAAAGATTAACTGCTACTGAGGGCCAACCACAGCTATCCAAGAAAATCTTGCATGGTAGCATCTCAGGAGGCAGCTGAAGGTTTCTGTCTAGAGGAGGGAGAAAACAGCAAATGTCTTGGTTCTCCAGCAAATGAAAGGCATCTCTGCAGTGTAGATGTAACACCACATCCAAACTCGATTACGAGCGCTAGTGGATGCTTTCTTACAGGAAGGTCTTCAAGGAGTGAGAAGCTGCTCTACCTACATGAATATTGAGTAATTCCATAGGGGAAGAAGCCCAATAGATTTAAATTTGGTGTAATTTTTCTAATGCGAAGGCAACAAGATCACTGGCAATGAAGCCTTATGGGAAAGCACTCACTTCCCTACCGAGTGTCCCACTGCTTTTGGCTCCATTTTCTTCTTTACCAGTGTGTTTTCTCCCACCCTTACAGCAACGTTCATCAGAGCACCCCACTACTGCCTGTGTTATTCATGACCCATTTACCTTGGGCGTGAAGGAAGAACTGAAATATTAGCACAGAGCGCTGAGCTCCTGCTCACTAAAAAGAGTAAGAACATTCTGGGTACATTTGAAATGAGGAAAGTCTGTAGCTACATGGGAAAAAAGGAAAAACTACCTGAAGAGTTTCTATTCATTGTTTCGTAGCAAGAAAACTTTTGTCGGGATTTATTATAAAGGAACAGCATAAGGAAACCAAATAAATAGTGGAATAGTTAACAGTATGCAATATAATAGCACTAAACTTCAATTACATAAAAATTAAACTTTGGAACAGCATCAATATGAAAGTTCTTAGAAAACTAGGACTCAGTCTGAGATCCTCAGACCTGTACATTGCAAAAACCAGTCAATTTTGATGCCTAGTTGGTCCCAGCTTTGTCCTCTGAGGGACTGTGTCTGTTCAGAGCTACGCCCCACCCACAGAGCTCCCTAATCCCACTCTGCCCATCATACACATGCGGTTTTCCCCAGTGTCTAAGGGAGAGTGATTGGGAAGCACGAGGTATGAGTCGTACTTCACTGTTTCAGAGGAAGCGGTCTCTTCTTCCTCATCTGATCACTATATTGAACAAGGTTATGCAATTTAGCCTAAGGACGCCTCTTTCTTCCTTAAAGCAGCAGTTAGAGGAACAGAAAGAAGGCAAAAATGACCTCATGCTCCCAGTAAAGCCCCAGCTGGGTTCTGGGGGAGGTGGAATCAAGGGCTGATTTATCATTAGTTGGACAAACTGTCTGATCTAACGTGGTGAAGTCAGTCGAGAGAACTTAACTTCAGCAGAGCTACATCAGACACTGTGATACTCTTTTTTTCTACTCATCAACACTGTGTGGTCACACTGAGCTGGCTTCTATTAGGACGTCTTGCCCAGCACAGGAGGGGAAGGGAGTGAGCTCTGCTGGCTCTCAACAGGGACTGACTTCAGCATATTCATCACCCTCTGGAGCAGGGTGCTCCCAAAGCAGGATTTTACTATGCTCACCAGAGGAGGCTGGGTCTTGGACAGAGAAATATATACACAGGAGTAACTTCGAAACCTGCATGTCAAACCAGCTGATCCAATTCTCCTCAGGGTTTAGATCAGTAGATAGTTCCACTGAAGTCAGGGGAGCTAAAAGGTGTTCGAGGAAAGCCCAGCGTTATGTATTTGCATTAAATGCCAAAACATATCCTAAAATACTCCTCTTGACAACTGTCACTGAAATACTTCCAGTGTCAACTTCTGCAGAATACTGGAACAATTAACAAAAACTTTGCCATCAAGCAACAACAACAACAAAAGAAATAAAATTTACAAACAAAAATAAGCTTTTTATCCTTGTTAAATTCCCGTCAGCCACTTGAAATCTTATCTGTTCCACGAAATTTAAAAGTTGGTGTATTTGCCTTGGATGCCATTTATCAACGTTTTATCTAGAACATTTATTGCATACCAGAACTTCACCTGGCTAGGATTTGTTTAGTAGAAAACACTGCCTTCCAGTTACAGCTATGAAGCTCCACACAGTTCAGTAAATGAATTCTCCTGGTATTTCTTGCAGTAGCGGTTCCTCAAATTTAAATCGTTTGGAAATGGCTTTCTGCTCAGTTACTTGCTCTTTCTCTGACTGCCTACATTGTCCCAGTGTATATGAAGCCACTACAATTAGTTCTTCCGTCACTATCGATTCTTCCTCTTCAGTCTTCTCAGCATCTACCGACTTTTCAGAGGTAGAATCTGCATCTTTCTGGCTGACATCACTGCTCTCCCCTCCTGCACTCTTATTCCAGGCCCTGCAAGCAGGATTATCACTTTGTTCTAACCACGGGTGTTGAAGACATTCTTCAGCAGTTGCCCGGTCCCTGTAAAGGAAGGAAAGTGTTAAAATGAATGTCCAGATGAATTTGAAATCCAGCACCTTGCAGAAGAGATCCACACAAATTATTCCAAGGATATGACTGTACTGAAGACAGACTGATAAAACTTTAAAAACGTGCTGATAGCTGGCTTCTCCCAAAAAAGACCAACAGCAGCCCAATGGGATGAACATTTAAAATAAAGGAGTTCACAGATCCTTAAATATCAGTTTATGTTCCCATGCTGCCAACCAACTTTCAAAGCTTACACAGTTTGTTTTTTTTTTAATATATAGTAAAATTATCCAATCCTTACATACTTAAAAGTATTCCCACAGACAAGCAGCAGGCACTTCCAAGAGCTGACGTGCTCCATGAGGAACTGGTGAAGTTGCACAGAAAACACCTCTTCTATTTTGAGACCTGGAATTTCCAGTGTGCTGCCCACTGCGAGAAGCGCACTCATGAACCAGGGACGAGCACGGTGCTCTACTGACCCAGCAGAAAGAAGTCGTGAAGCACAGTTCATTTCGAAGCCAAAGTCAGGAAAGTCAGTATGTGGTACCACACGCTACAATTTATATCCCGCTTTCTGAAATTGGCTTGAGTTTTAATT
>JAVSBS010024910.1:0-13213 GCA_033124195.1 Coracias cyanogaster | reverse complement strand
TTCTGTTCTTTAGATTTTCTTTCTTTTCTCTCCCCCCCCCCCCTTCCCTCTTTCGTGTCCGTGTGTGTGTGTGCGCAGCACTTTTAAAGCCTTCTCTGTGCTCAGTGATTTTGTTCTCCTTTCGAAGTGCACCGGCAGCACTTTTGAGAGCTCTGGTGCCCCTTCTCTTTAGCTAGCCGCTTCTGGCCTGGGCTTGGGAACCGTGTTGGATTATCTGAAGATAATCAGAATGAGTAACAGCCTCGGAGATGTTTGGATCTGA
The DNA here is from genome assembly GCA_033124195.1 of Coracias cyanogaster. Lineage (NCBI taxonomy): Eukaryota > Metazoa > Chordata > Aves > Coraciiformes > Coraciidae > Coracias > Coracias cyanogaster. Next base: position 12,951 of record JAVSBS010024910.1, on the reverse strand, counting down.
GGAGATGGTATAAAGAAACATTGTGTTTCCTTTAGCAGAGGCAAGAAGTATGGTTCAGTGTTGAAAAAAAAAAACGAAAATGAAGGACAAAAATTAAAAAGAGGGGGAAAAAAAAAACCCTGGTGAATCCTAAGAGGAGCCCAGCCCACATACCACAGATCAATTGGCACAAAGAAATCAGTGCTAACAATTCCCTTGAAACAACGCCCGAGACACGATAGGCTTTGCCCTCCACTTAGCAGAGGAAATTGCTGCGATCACTGTAGTCACATCCGTCAGAAAACGTTGACTTTCTAATGGCGATGACTTTACCTAGCGATATCACAAAACCAGGCTGTAGAGAGTTGGGTGTGATTACCTGCACACAACTGCCCCGACTCCTCTCCAGACATGAGAGGAAACCATGCCAATGTCTCCCAGCAGAAGGGTCTCCATTTGTGGTCAACGGCACCGGCAGAGCTTGAGCTCCGTGGATGAGAGTGCTGTTTAAATGAGTGTTTTAATGTCAGACGCAGGAGCCTTTGAAAATGAATTTTAAATTGATTCAGCCAGCATTTATTCCAGAAGCGTTTGTGTGCTCACGCATCCAGGGAAGAAGAATGAGACTATAGGGTATATTCACAGAGGCTAATTTTAGCCGGCTGAGTTTAACCTCTCTCTCTAGGCTTCCTCTGTAACTACTGGAGAGGGACGGGAGCCTTGTTTAGTTTTTCCACCTTGCCCCTTAGAGGACCTCTACTTCTTTTCTCTCTCCGTTGAATATAGAGAAGACTTGAGATAGTTTGCCCCAATACCTTGCTTGAAATCTTCTCTGTGCTGGCAGAGTGTAATGGAGCTGGAATGTCAGTGCATAGAGAAGGAAGTAATTGGAAAGATAACAACAACATTAAAATAGGAGCAGGTTTGGATTGCCCTTCATCTGGGAAGGTTTCATGTTGGAAGCAGTGCTCTTCAGGCCATACGTAGCCTTCAAGAAGAGGTAGCAAAGTCCAGGCTCCAGTGAACACACCAGATGAGTCCGTGAGCTGTTTGTGGATGTTTAGGAAGCGGAGAAAGCTAAATTAAATGAACGCATTATTCACTGTGATTATTTCATTAACTACCCGTTCATAAACACAGGCACCAATATAAACCTGCTATGGAAATTCAATATATTAACAACCTCATGCTCCCAACAAGATCGAATTAGAATATAAATGTATCCACATCTGTGCCTACTGCTCATAACTTTCTGCATAAATGCACCCAACAGCAGTTACAGTTGTGTGTTCTAGTGGTCTTTTGGCCAGTTCTTTGTGGTTCAGTGTCATTCATGTTTTTTCTGGTATAGTTTTCCATCAAATTCCTCAAATCAATCTACTTTCTTTTTGCTGCCTATCTCTGCCTCTCTCTGTCTCTCTGCTTACCTGTTCTTTGTAGCTTCTAGACTCGGGGATAAGCTGCCTTTTTTCTAAGGGTCGTGCACTTAATGCCTCCCAAGACCCACTTTATCTTTGGTTCAGCCATTGTCCTCACTGGATTTACACCGTTATAGAATCATAGAATCACAGAGCGATTTGGGTTGGAAGGGATCTTAAAGATCACCTAGTTCCAACCCCTCTGCCATGGGCTAGGACACCTCCAACTAGACCAGGTTGCTCAAAGCCCCATCCAACCTGGCCTTGAAGATCCTTGAAGCTCCCATCCTTCCTGGAGGATACGTATCTATTGACACAGGAGCCAATTTTCTCTGTGTCTGAAGGCTGAAAGTTTCTGTGGGATACCTCAGCCATTATTCTGGGAGTGATGGTTTATGTCCCTGTAACTAATTAAAAGACCAATCAATAGCCACTGGAACGTGGACTGCTGACATTGCTGTGTTGGTGTTCACGGGGATCCCTTTTTTTGCAGTGAGACTGAACACAAAGCCATAAAAGTTAAGAAATGATCTGACAAGTTTCCTAATCTCTCTCCCAGGCAGGGTAGGGTTGTAAAACCCCCAGTGTTTGGTACCTACACGTGTCACCCCTCAGGAGCTATGGGGTCACCCAAGAATGACAGACCTACTGTCCTTTGGCAGTGATGTTCATGCCTTCTCTGATACCAGGCACTCCATGCAGGTCTGTAGAATGCTTTGCAGACTCCTGCCCTTTTTCTAAGCCAGATGTGATGTGGATGGCTATCTGTGCAAATCAGAGAGTGCACACAAACTAGTCAATTCTGGGAAGAAACGAGGCCAACGCCAAGCTAGTGTGGCTTCTGGGCTCCTGAGTAAGAGCTGGCTTGTCAGATAGGTGGGTTCACACACACGTCGGCTTCTAAAAATCATGAGGATATGCCCTTTAGCAGATCCCTGCAGCCCCTTGTACCAACAGCCCACAACGGCCTGGTTCTGTGGTTGATCCCATCCAGAAAAAGTGGGAACAACTGGTGTGAATAAGACTCAGGGTTTATCCCAAAGATATTTTCAGCTCCAAAAGAATATCTGAGAGAAGAAATGCCTCAAAAATACTCAGCCAGTTCGGCTCCCTTCAGGCCAGGTTGATGGTTTTACAAAACGCCCAAGCTCATGCTTGACTTGCAGGACATAAACAGTCCCGTTTGCATGGCCTTCATCATAGATCAGGCAACCAAAGAGTGGCCTATCTCCTGGTATGGTCAGTTGCCCCATGGGTATCTCCACCAAGGTGAGGATTAGCACAAGGGCCAGTGGAGAAAATACATGACTTAACCCTTCCGTTGTTTTAGGAAAGAAGATAAGCAGACATAGCCCCCACAGCCCTACTTCTTGCCTTCTACTGCACAACCCTGCCACCTTTTTTGTTTTGGCTCAAAAAGGCCAGGAGGGAAAAGAGCGATTTCTCAAAAGCAAACCAAAAGAAGGAGGTGGAGGCTGGGAGAGCAGCACTCTTCCACGGGTGCCAGCGAGAGACACCCTGAATCTGGCAAAACGTTCACCAACACAGTTCCACCCTCTCCAGCGGCACCGACACGTCTCTGAATTGCACATTCCTCCCATGTCCCGCATCTGGAGTGGTACAGATGAGAGAGTTTTATTCCTGCCTGTCTTTCATTTCTCTTCTCAAGCTGGGTATGGTTGGTTCGTTCCCTTTCTTCTTTCTTCCGTTCTTTCTTTCTTTTTGGCTTCTCTTTCCCGTTCCTTTCTACGTTTGTGTTCATAAGCAAAGTGTTTTGTTTTGTTTCAGTCTTTTGGTTTTAATTGCAGTCAGATGGCAGTGCCCCTTTACGGCATGACGCTCAAATGTTCCAAGTGTGGAGTAGTTTCTTCTGCTGAAGTTTCGGCCACAGCCACCAGTAACGCCATGTTAGTTCCTCTAATTTCAACTTCTTTTCTTTCTTTCTTTCCACTTTCTGTTTGGTTTTGTTTGTTTTTTGTTTTTGTTTTTTTAAAATTTATTTTATTTCCCGCTTTCATTTCCCTGCACTCACCAGCCCTTGTTTGTTTTCTCTCCCCATGTCCCTGCCCACCTCCCCACATCCCCAACTCTCCCTGACCTCATTCTGTGGGCCATGAGTAGAGTAGAGTAGTTGCTGCTGCAACATCCCTGGAGCAAAAGCTGATGGGCTGGATCCATCTTTATGACATGCCCGGTTTTAAGCATGTGAGCAGCCCATGGAAGACAAAGGGACTCTTCATTTGTTGGAAGCTGGGTATATGTTTAATGCCCTCATTTAATTTAGTTCTTGGAGTTACAGACTTAAAAATGTGGTTCCCATTGATTTGGACGGTAGATAGGAGCTTCAAACTCCAGCTTTATCAAAGACTTAAGCATGTGCTTGAGTTTTTTACTCCAGAGGCTTCAAATCGTTGAGGGTGATTTAAGCGAGTTGATGAATCGCTTCTAAGTGGGGATTTTTTTTCCTCTTATAAAAGGCTACAGTTCAGTTTAATAACTCGTAGGGTGGCAGCTCTGATTTGATAAGTGTTGACTGCCTCTTTTGGACTCCTAAAAGTGCTTGGAATTAGTTCTCAAAATCTTAAGGCATTTCATAGCTCTGAGTTAAAAAAGTCAAATACTGTTAAATCTCTTCTTAGATGCCACTGGAGTTAATAAAAATAAAAAATGATGAAAATGCCAGAGCTTTGTTCTGCTGGAGAAATTGTTGCTATTTATATAGTTGATGTTTTTCACAAAGGTTAAGGTAGGAGGGAAAGCGATGGGGGAAGGTTTATCTTCCTACCTTCCCTTTTTGAAATTTTATTATCTCCATCATTTCCAAGTGATGGTGCAGTTTGGTTTTGATGTCTAAAGTAATATATGTAAAATGCGTGAAAGAAACAGTCTCAGATCTAGACGTTTGCAATTTGAGGTCTCCTACCTTTAATTAATCTAAACAAAAATAGGCAGCCGAATGCCAAATCTCAAAGGGTAGAAACATAAAAGAAAAGTAAAACACAAGGTCTTCTCTCTTTTTTTTTTACTGAAAAATGAGCCATTTGTATAAAATCCAGAAGACTTTAGGCAAAAAACACACATTTCTGAAAAACAACCGGTTGTCGTTAGAAAAAGAGAACATGCAATCACTAGCTGGCCGTTTCTACGGGATGTAAAACCTAAATGAAATCTCGTTTATTTTTCACTGCTGAAGCAATTTACTTACCTCTTGCAACTGTGCCCAGCTGAGATGGTGAGATGGCTTTGGTCCAGACATGTCTACCACAAGTCTGGAACGAGCAGGTCACTGCGTTTTCATTTCCTGGGACTGCAGGGGAATGTTAAAACCGGCAGAAGCTTTACTATTAATAAATTAGAAAAGTTAAATAGGAGAGGCTTTCAGTTCATAGCGAAATCATTTAGAAAGTAAACCAATCTTAAATCCTTCTCCTCTGTTGTCTGGCGTTGGTCTGGCATAAATCACAGACTCTGATTCATCTTCAAATCACCAAAAAAAAAAAAAAAAATAGAATATGAAATCCAGATCTCCTACTTGTCCTGCTTTTCTAATTTGAGGGGTTTGATAGAGATTGGATGGCTCTTGTAAGAGGGTATGTCTTTTGTTTCCTAGCAGATAGAATACCTTAGATGAGAAATTCCAGTACTGGTTCTGTTTGTCCTGAAATGTCCCATGCCCTTTTTCTTTGCAAAGGGACCACTGGGTAATACACTAATGAATTCACTCAACCTTCATCTACCCTTGTCCCCCACTTCATTCTGCAACTTAACTCTTTCTGCTTTTCCTCCCCCAAATCTATTGTAAATGAGGTTGTCAGGAAGGCAAAGCCCTTCTTACTCTTCATGCCACTGCCACCACTCTGCCGGCCTTCATCCCAGGCCTTGGATCAGCTTTGCCAATCAGTTTTGAGGTCTTGGAACGTAAATCAGGTGCTATGAGGGTTCCTGGCTCCTCTTTGACCTGCAATTAGCCATAGTTGTTCGGTAGAGAGCACATCAAGGATGTTCTTGCCTTGTTCCCGCTGGGATTGCTCATGCCCTCTCCAGCTTCCCTCCCATAGGTTTCAGAGGCTTCTTTCTGGGAGAGCAGGGCATGAAAGGATAAAGACTTCTCTCCATTTTTCTTGGCTTTTGGAAATCATGGATGTTTTGAGCAACTCTATGTGGTAATATCTGTGTCTAAGAGAGAAGGGGCCAGAGAAGGGGATGTATAACTGAGGGAAAACATGATAAACCCCTGAGAGGAGAGCAGGTAGTAACCATGACAGAAGTGAAAAAACATGCCCTGGAAATTGTGCAGTTTCTTGACTTGAGAAATGATAAGAAAGGAAAAGCTTTGGATGTCTGACCTGTTAAGCATTGACTGGACTTGACAGGTGTGGATTTAAAAAGTCCTTCCCTTTAGGTTGTTCTGGAGAAGATGCTGGGCCTATTTTGCCATTATAAGACCTCTGTTCCCACATTTCCTTCCTTTTATTGCTGCCTGGAGGGTGGCCTCAGCCTGTAAAATACTGCCTTATAATTAATTTGTCTTTGCAGCCTGTGAAAATTTATCTGAGACAGGGAACAAATATCTCCAGGGCATGCCATTTCTTTGTACTTGCTGTGAGTGAGAACATCCACTGCAGTCACCAGAGACATCCATTGCATGGATGGATGGATGGATGGATGGATGGATAGATGGATGGATGGATGGATGGATGGATGGATGGAAGGAATTCCTGCCGGGCAGTGCATTGCAAATATGGACTCTCAAGTTCTGACCATAGGGAAGAGATTGGCCCAAGGCTAAGGCCCTGGCACACTGTATTCTTCTTACAAGCAACCCACCAAAGAGTTAATGTCAGGGAATCCTCATGACCCTTCTCATGCATCATCCCTCATAAATCATCAGCAGTTCATGTGTCAAATCTCCCATCTAAAGGATTTGCTCTTTTTCTTGGCTCAAAGTAATTTCAGGAAGTCTTAGATGTCAACTTTTCTGCCCATATTTTAGTTCCAGGACTAATGTGAATCAACATTTCCATGCATGGCTGCTTTTACGAAGGAGCCTGTTCCTCAGGAAAGTGTTGTTCTCATAGTTCAAGGAAGTTGAAATTGCATCCTTGCCTGGGGATAATACTTGGGCCCTGCAGGTTCTTGCTTGGACTATCAAAGAACAACTTCCCTTGTTAGAGATGAATAACCAAGCAGTCCGCCCAGACTTCGTTACCTGCCTTCCTCATTTAGAAGCATTGACTTCTCCTAGTTGTATGGTTCACATTGCAGCAACTGGGAGAAGAATCATCTTTTGGAGAAGTTAGAAATAGTATCCAGTGTTTCTGTGTTGCCTGTGTATAGAATCATTTAGGTTGGAAAAGACCTTTAAGATCATCGAGTCCAACTTTAAAGAGCACGGTTGGACCATGGGAAGAGCATCCACAGTGCCTCCTCTTTTATAGTTACAGATTTCCTATCCTGGCTATATGGGCATTGAGCTAAAGGGAGTTCTCTGAAACCATCCCTAAAATTGGAGCAACTCTTGCTTTTTTGAGTTAGAGGTGGGATAAAGGATGACAGAATGAATAAAGTAAATCCTCATGCGGTGGTTTTCCTGTAGCAGAACTGCTGTGTTGCAGGAGGAGCACGCTCATCAGAATAGTGGAGCATCACAGAATCATAGAATACTTTGGGTTGGAAGGGGCCTTTAAAGGTCATCTACTCCAACCCCTTTGCAGTGAGCAGGGACATCTTCAACCAGAGCAGGTTGCTCAGAGCCCCATGTGCCACTCTGTGCAGCATGTAAGGAGCCATCCGTTGTCTTGTGTGTTGAGTCCACCTGCTATTTCCCTTTCCAGAGATCCTCTCCAGGAGCTGCTTTCTGAATTATAAAGTTCTTCTTCCTTCGACTGCTTCTTTAGCTTATGGTACTGACTGCCCTGTCAGTGCTGAGTGATGAGAAGAATTGGTCACTTACCTCTTTATAATGGCTCTTCACATCTCTGTTGGCGTGTACTGCATGTGTCCCCGTGCACTTGCCTGTTGTTAGGGTGCAGGCCTCTTAATCTTTCTTCCTGTAAATCTTTGCTTCCGAGAACATTTTTTTACTCTTTCCATTGCTGTTCTCTAAGCACCATCAGTTTATTCTGCTTCCTTTGCAAAGACGAAGACTCTCAAGGCTTCCAGCTAGCTAGAGGACAAAACCACAACTAGTTTTTGACATTTGGACCAAAGGCCATCATCTGCGTCTTGCCAGAGCTGGGTCTGCTGTGTGCTTTCATAAAGCTAAGTCTTTGCCGTGGTAGATAAAAGCTGTGGGACACTACAGTTCTGTGGCCATGTTGTCACACATCGCTGTCATTATATTTGGTTGCATTCTGCTGTGGCATTGCCACGTCCCAAAAGAACGCCTTTCCTCTGCGATACAGCAGTAGCGTGGTGTGGTGGAGAGGGACAACGTGACACTACAACTGTACTGCTGAGTAACATTGTCGTGTCGTGGCCATCCTGCAATAAAACCAGCATCAAGGTCTTCTCTTGATGGTGCTGTCACTCATCATGGGTGTTGTCATGTAGGGGACAGATAAGAGGACCTGCCAGCTAATTCCATTGTCTCATGCAGTAAAATAATAGAATTCAGTGATTGGAGATAATCCATAATGAAGAGTCATTAGGTAGTCACAATGCCATTATATAACAAATAATCATTTCATTTCACTTCACGTGAAATTCACTTTCTTAGATCTCGATAAGTTGTCTGGAATCTTTAAAGGCTGTATGGTACTTCCTGAAAAAGGGATAGATGGAAAGGTGGCAGAAGTACAAATTCTGTTATAAGTTCAACTCGCAGCAAGTAAAATTAAGGGTAATGTCACGGAAAGCCCACTTACCTTCCCTTGAGTTTTCTTCTGCAATTTCAGTCTTGATACAATCTTTTCTTTCTAAATGGAACTTTTTTTAGAATGTAATATTTCAAAAGCTAAGCAGAGCATTGAAAGTGAAATTAGGACAAGTTACATTCCTATGACCTGTTGCTGTCTGCTGCCTGAGAACGAGGATTATGCATCAAGTGTCAAGCAACATTTCCGTAACATTTGTAAGGGATGACCCTTGAGAAGGCATCTGCAAGGTGCATCACAAAGGAGAGCAGAAAGGCCACACTCTTAGCTGATGTAAGTCAGCACAATTCCTCTGGGAAAATCCTGATTTACTCCAGCTGACTATGTAGCACAATATCATTTTCATCATTTGGGTTGGAAGGGCAGATGATGTTTCCACCATCTGGTGGGAAGGGCAGAGATTGAAGTGGTGATTTAAGGTTGCTTCTGTTGGGAGCAGTACTGATGGTCCATCAGGATGTCTTGACTTAGAGGAAGGTTGAGTGGTTTGCCCGTAAGGAGACATGCAGAGCAAGGGGCTGGGATGGACTCGCTGAGTCCAGCATGAAGACAGCAGGAGCTTTTGAGGGGAACCTACTGTAGTTATGGATCATTACGTCTGTGCTCTGGATAGCCAACAGACTCAACAGTGCCTTGCTAGAGCAGGGCGCCTACATGTGGTTTTTTTAAGCAGGTTTTGAAATCAGTGGACTTCAGTGGAACCATAATTTACCTCCTTAGCAGCATTCCTCACAACCCCAAATCCGCATCTAAATCTTGGCTCCAGATCCAAGTCGTTGTCAGTCTGATGCTGCAGTTCTTTTCAAGAATGGAAAACCATTCTCAGATGTGGTTGCCCCGTTTCTTGTTTGCCCATTGATGGTAGTACCTTACACATACATGAGTAGTAAGAGTATGCTGGGACACCAGCTAATTCCAGCCACCAGAGTTGTCTGGGACAGACCTTTTCTAGCAGCCTCTGTTGACTTTGCTGCTTTCCAGCAACCACAACTGCAGGTTGCTTCTCAAATGGCTCCATCCACCAAGCTATGTGTCCTCTCCTTGGGAGCTCTTTGGGAGTTGTTTGGTTTAGGGCTGTCTGGATGCTGCTTTCTTTTTTTTTTTTAATAATATTTTGAAATTATAGTTTACATTGGACATGAAAAAAAACATTCAGTTCGTCATCCTGCATAAAATTGCAAAGTGTCAGACTATGTCATGATACAGGGGAGTCTCATAATGCTTATTTTAACTGGAAAAAAATAAAATTCCATTTACATGCTCCCTTAGGTAAATTACTTTGCTTAATACCACCACTAAGGAACACGTCTGAGTCTGGACAGGTTGTAGAAAAATTTGCAGCGTGTCCTTATGGCTATAAAAATAACCTGTCACTTCAGTATGTGGTCATTCCAGCAGAACTGATGTAACTATCCTTGGAAAGCTCTTAACCGAAGCCAGGGCCTTACATGCTGATGTCCATTCCCATGCCCAAGCTCCAGCTTTGTTCAGGTAAAACTCTCACTGAGGTCTGTGAGAGCGGTACCTGGATAACCAGCGAGTAAATATTATTATTCTGATCATAGATCAGAAAATGGTAAGCAAGCCCCATGTAAGTACTGTAAAATGTGTGTCATCATATCCGTCCTGTAATTTATTGTGTCGCCTGTATTTGTTTGTTAGTGTATAGGCTGAGGTTTTCTACATGGAAAAATCTTGGAGCTTGACTTGTTCAGCCAGTGCCTAGATTGTAGAATCATAGAATGATCTACTCGTACTTGTTAGATAAAAGCCCACAGTGAAATTCTCCTTGATGCACCAGCGCTGCCAAATCTGTACGATGACTGACAGCTTAAAATCTCCTCAGGAAGCTCTTAAAATTGCCTGGGACCCTTTTTTGGTCAAAAAACTAAATATCCACGGGAACAGAGCTGCTTCCCCATTTCCAGAGTCGTCATTCATCCATCAAGTGGAGGTTCATGGGACAGTGCTTGCATTACAGAAAACTGTTTTGTCCGGTTTTCTGTCTTGTGAATTAGGAAGTGGCTTGAATCTGAAGTTATTTTAACCCAGAATGTCCAGCCAGGAATAAACTTATTTACAATAATTGCTAAATATGGAAACAACCGTAATTTTATTTTATTTTTTTTTTCCCCCAAAGCGTTCAGCTGGGGAGATCACACAAGAAAGCAGAAAATTTTCAGCTCACTGAAAAAAATTGGGCCGGGTATCAGTCCTCCTGATGTCATGATGTAGGGACCATCAGCTGTAGAGTAAGGGAAGAACAGCAAAATACCAGTCTCCACATCAGCTTGTCTGTTTGAGTCACTAGAAACCGTGACACGTCCCCAGTGTTGGTGTCTTCCATGTGCTGTGGAAGTCCAAGTGTCTGTAACCCAAGTACGGACAGCCATCGTGACAAGCTCTGCTGCAACTGTTCCCCTTCCCGTTGGCAACCCGCAGCGATGGTATTTTTTCTCCTCTCCTTGGGAAATGCCATCGTTGTGGACTAGTGAGGTAGAGTGGGAAGGGTGTGAACGGGGGAGTGAGGTATCTGCATCCTTCCTCCCCACCTCAAGTTTTTCTGCATGACTGCACCATTGCGAAGTAGTCCCTCCTGTAGAAACGTGTGTCACCTGTTTTGGTAGCGTGATTGCGCAAAGCATCTTCCTGCTTCCCTGTGACAGGGGCTCAGAAGACGGCTAGCACAAGTAAACGTTTGCTGAAGAAGTCTTCTGAAGCCCCATGGGATCAGGAGGCTGAGTTAGCATCCCACGTGGAAGTGGGTGAGGCTGAAGTGGAGCTGAATTCGCTTTTCCTCTCCCTTCCCAGGGCATCCCTTTGGAGCTCCTGTGTGGTCCTACCTCTCCTGGCTCTCACTTGGATGTCTGCAGTTCTGGCAATCACAGATCGGCGCTCAGCGCTCTTCCAGATCCTCTTTGCCGTCTTTGACTCCTTGGAGGGCTTCGTCATCGTTATGGTCCACTGCATCCTAAGGCGGGAGGTGAGATGAATGAGTCGTTCTCTTTTATGTAACCAACAACCATCTGAAAAATGCCCAGTCGGCCTGGTAGCTTCTCTAATCCCATGAACTTTCGCCTTTGTGTAGGCGGTGAGCACAAAAATGACCATGACCATGGCAGAGGGAAGGAGAGGTGATTCAATGGTTGTCATGCCGAGTCTACTGCAGAGTGGAATTTGGGGGGCAGCCTTAGATGAGCTGGCGTGTCAGGTTTTGCTCGTTTCACACCAAAATTAATTTTTCCAGGATGTTTGCGCTTCGCCTCTGAAAAAAGAATATTAAGAAAAACAATTTATTTCTTTGGTCGCAAGAGAGGCAGCTTGTGCTGGGATTTGTTGGTGTTAGCACCAACATATTGGAGCTAGGAAGTAGAGGTAGCGATGGCCAAGCAAGGAAATTGCGTAGATTCACTCCAGCTTTCCTGGGGAGATTCAAAAAAGGTAAATTATATCGGGGAAGAAAAGGACAAATCTTTTATGTTTCTTTTATTCTTTTCATCCTACTGAGTGGATAGGCTAGTAATAACAGAGACAGGAAGGGTTGGGTTTTTTTTCAGTAGTCATTTTATCTTCTTACAGCTCCTTTAAATTAAGTAAAAAAGATTAATTCCTTATGTCAGGCCAATGAAATCAATGGAATTATACAACTGGCTTGGCTGCGACTCTTTCAACTAATTGCATTATGAATATGGGCTTGCATTTAACTCCCGTTGCAGTCACAGGCATTATTTTCGTTGATTGCTGTGAGGTTTGGATCATATATATATTAACAGTCGGTAAAGGATCATAATCAGACATTGTAGATCCCAATATCATGATTTATGCGGTAGCATCGATAGTAAACTTATCGCAAGCTGAAAAATAGAAGATATTTTAATTTTTGACTGTATAAATCAAGCAACCAGAAGCAACAAACCAGAAGTGACCCAGGATACCTGTAAAACCCCTGAGTTGCTCTATTAACGTGTGAGATATGGAACATCTAAACCGTTTGAGATGGATACCTGAATGCTACTGAAGTAGCATCCATGTTCTTTTTGATCTGCCAAGGAGTTTTTAATGTTTCTTCAGCAGATTTCGATATGGTTTGGTATTCCTGACTCTGACTTTTGCAAATCCGTTTGTTCCTGCAGGTCCAGGATGCTGTGAAGTGCCGAGTAGTAGATCGTCAGGAAGAGGGCAACGGAGACTCAGGGGGGTCATTTCAGAACGGACACGCTCAGCTAATGGTAGGGAAAACTACCACCTGGTCCGTTATTAAGGGACCTGTGAGCATTTTTAACTCATAGCTAATAATAAACAAGGGGCTCTGTCCATCATAGATTTTGCAATCATCATTCTTTTTTTTTTTTTTTCCTTTAAACCTGCGCTTAAACAAACGTAGCTCTTAGAATAAGCTCCTTCACACAAATCTGGTTTCTTTTTATTTTAATCATAGAGTCATAGAATTGTCAGGGTTGGAAGGGACGTTAAAGATCATCCAGTTCCAACCCCCCTGCCATGGGCAGGGACACCTCCCACTAGATCAGGTTGCTCAGAGCCCCATCCAGCTTGGCCTTAAAAACTTCCAGGGATGGGGCTTCTACCACTTCTCTGAGCAACCTGTTCCAGTGTCTCACCACCCTCATGGTGAAGAACTTCTTCCTAATGTCTAATCTGAATCTACCCACCTCTAGTTT
>JAVSBS010024909.1:0-24332 GCA_033124195.1 Coracias cyanogaster | reverse complement strand
GGTATACACAATTCTGAGCCTCTGTAGAGAACCCACTTGGTATCTCTTTCTCTAAACCAGCGGGACTGGCTTATGCTCAAGTATTCACAGAGCTGAACTCTGTCACAGTGCCCCGGCTGTCAGGTTTGCAGACAAGTCAGTTTTGGTCTGTATGAGAAAGTCCGGAACATGGTATAACTGCACCAAAGCAGTGATCTCTGCAGCTCTCTGAAAAGGTGAGGGATGTGGGCTGACATGAGTTGGGAAGCTGACGCAAACTCAGGGGGTGCACAAGGAGCTAGTCACAAGGTGGTACCAGTCCTGGAAAAGATACGATGCGGTGAAGCAGTAATGTATGAGGTTACACCACTTCCCTGCTCCCACAGACAGCCTGTCTCTGAGATCCTGACTTCTAGTGCTGGTAAGCAAGTAAGAGAAGTCACATGGTGGAGTAGGTTCCAGGAAAGGTTCCCACTGCTAGGACACTAGCTCCCTCCTGTGATACTGCAAGGTTGGACCACTGGCTGGATGTGTTTGGTGGGCTGCTGCAAGGGAACTGGGCTAGCCTGTGTTAAGGGCAAGTAGACACCTTGGGACCATACCAACCATGACAAACCCCATCTTGCCCACAGCTTCTTTATGATCGTTGTCCACCTGGCAGACCAGAGCATTACACAGGTGCACAGCGATGCGCTGGATAGACTCATCCTGCCGGCTCTGGTTGAGGATGTTCAGCAGCAGCTCGTTGACTCGGCGGTACTGGAACTCCAGCTCCTCAGGAATGCTGAAGTTACAAAGTGTCAGGCAGCAGTTTCGCTGTACCTGGGTCAAAAGGAAGCAAACGCTGGGCCAAGTGGCTAGGAAAACATGAACCCCATCACGTTTCCTTGCTGCTTGGTAGTGGAACCATCTTCTTGCCTGACTAAGACCACTGACATTTCTGTTACCTTCCTGCTAGCACTGTGCTCTACCCTCTTCTCACTCCCTGTCACTCTAATCTCACAGGGCCCATCACCCAATCACCAAATGCCCGTCACTTCCCAAGCCAGTTCCTCGCTGCCCGTAAGCTCTCTACACAGCAGCAGGAGGACCCTGGGCATAATCCCCATTACTGGGTGAAAGCACGGAGCAGAACTGCACAATAGCTTCTCTGGTGTCTGCCTGGGCTCACATCCTGGAGGCTTTGAAGACCCAGATGCTAACACCAAGCTAAAGACTTACTACAGGAAAGGAGAACTATGGGAGCCAAAGGAGAGTGGGCTGCTCTTACTGTGACCTCCTGGTAGGACTCCATGCCGTTCAGCACCACCTGGATGACCTGGCGCCGCAGCTTCACGCTCTGCTCCATGCGGTACTCGGAGTTGGTCAAGTAGAACAGCGCTGCACTGCCTGTCACCTGGATGTTTTTGTCATCCTTGTGGCACTTGAGGGCTGTGATCACCAGCTGCAGAGAAGGAACATGAAGCTTCAGTGCCACTCGCTTGCTGCTGAGTCTTGCAGTGACTGTTACAAGCCCGCACAGAATGCGTGGCTCAGGCATTGCAGGAACATGCTTATGCAATGAAGGTACCCAGCTCCACTGCACAACTGGAACTTGCTTCAGAATGGCCTGATACGGTGTCCCAGGGTGAGGAAAAGACAGGCACTGCAAAATTTCCCTTGCCAGGGTGAGGTAAATGCTGGTGTGGGGCTTACCTGAAGGGCTCGCAGCAGCTGGCTGCAGCGTTCGATACGGGCAATGTCAAAAAGGAGGTTGATGGCCCGGGAAGTGATTTCTGGCCGGTGTTCAGTGTAAGCTTCGATAGCATTCAGGACTTGCTCTTCGTTCTTGTCTCCACTCACCTGGGTGATGGAACAAAGAGAGTCAGGGAAGAAATGATGGAGGGAAACCAACATGAGAAGGGAACTCTGAAAGGCCAAAGGGTACAACGTCCCTCTGCCTGGCTGGATCTGGTAGGATTAGGCCCAGGGTGAGAGCAAAGTGCTCAAGTCCCTTCTCGGCCCAAAGGGATGAGAAATGGCACCTTTAGAGCAGGAGGACATGATTCACAAGTAAGACTCCTTTTGTCTTAAATTCTTTTCTTGTAGTCATAGACATCCTGGTCCTCTAGGCAGGATGACTTCTCCTTCTCTGAGGAGCATGTTTTTTAACCCTTGTAAAAACCATGTCAGGTACAGGTCTTGCCTTCTGGCAGTTTTCCTGCAGTATCAAGTAGCTACTGAAAGGTCGGAGCTCAGTTGTCACACCCAAGATCCTAAGAACTCTGCTCTAATGGCAGCCAGTAGCTTTCATGTTCTTTTAACTTTTACCAAGTACCTGCTGCCAACATTCTTGCGGCCTCATTACCTTGTAGGCTGGAATATGTGTCAGGCGGCAGAGAGATGTTTCAAAAAGGCCCAAGAACTGGAGCGGTCGTTTCAGACCCCGGAAGGGAGCAATGCTGCTCTTTGCTGGCTCAGTGCTGAGAGGGGG
This sequence comes from Coracias cyanogaster, assembly GCA_033124195.1. Classification (NCBI taxonomy): domain Eukaryota; kingdom Metazoa; phylum Chordata; class Aves; order Coraciiformes; family Coraciidae; genus Coracias; species Coracias cyanogaster. Next base: position 21,880 of record JAVSBS010024909.1, on the reverse strand, counting down.
GGAAAAAAGAGATGACTCATGTTAGTACTGTGTTTCTTCAGGTGTCTTCTGCCACAGAGACAGCTATCAGATCTCCACTCGCTCTGACTGCTGCTTTGTCACCAGAGTGATAATGGCCACACTTTGGTTGTACACCAGCCAGCTTGTCCTAAACGTAACACTAGACGCTCATCCCAGGTAATCTTGAGCAGCAAGAATTCACAGACAGAACGCAGCTTTCCCAGGTGGAATTTGCCCTGGAAATTCACTAGCTGGGGTGAACGTTTCCTCTTACAAAAGGGCTGTGGATTTCACTGATCCAAAGTATCTGCAACCTAGACTGCATGTCATCTGATAAACACACTCATCTGCTTCTGCGATCATGCAAGAACACTGGTTTTTGGTCAGTAAAGAGCAGTATTTTTTCACCAGCTCTGGTGGAGAGGAGCCAGTACTATCCCACTTGTTTGCTTTTGTTCAGTAAGCGCTTGGGGAATAGGAAGTCAGAATTCTTGGCTGATCTGGAAAATTACCATACCATAGCTCTAGGTATGCGCTTGCTGAGGTGCACCAGGACCCAGTATCCAGGTCAAATCTGAAACTATGCCTTTAGATTCTAAGTTCCTAAACCACTCAGCCTTTCTACGAACACTGATGTATTGACTTGGTTTAGAAGTGTTCTGTCTTGGAAGAGCTTGGATTTCAGTGAAGAGTGTTTCATGTAGAAAATGCACAAAGGGCTCTGGACTCCTTTCAGAAGCAACATAAGCCACTGCAAGAGATCCCTGGAAGAATGTGTGTGGAAAAGAAGAAATAAAATACCTTTTCAAATATGTATGGGAGGCAGATAGGATGAATTCTTTATTACTTTTGAAAGTCCTTACATGTCACACACAGGAATGACAGCTGATTCCCATACCAGTTTTTTGTGTCAGGAGAAACTAGCAACAGTTGTATCCTGCTTTTTACTATTAATTAGACCTACAGAATTTGGAAACTTAGAGGAAATTGTTCTTAATTCATCTTTGACTGATCTATCCATGCAAGCAGACCTCAGTAACTGCTGTTTCCCTACCTTGTGTGGCCCATCTTCTCCTCCATGCTTGGGATAGTGCAGTTCTCCAGCATGGTGTGCCCTGAGATGTCGAGTGAAGTGAGGTTTACCAAGTTTTCCACAAACAGGTTTAGAACCCGCCGGGTCAGCTTGAATTTGTAATAACTGGACAGATGGTCTCGGGAGATATCCAAGTGCCTGCAAATGACAGAGAGGAGCTCAGAGCCTGGAAAGCATTAGCTGGGGCTCCTGCCTCTCCACCAGAGGAAGATGACAAGCCAAGTGCGATTACTATTTTCTATTTATTATTATTTCCTTCACAAGATACGGGAATGTGGTTCTGTAGGATCTCGTAGCAGGATCTGACCCTGTGTCTAACCAACGCACACAGGTTATCTGGTTGAGAACAGAGCACAATGAATCACTTGGCCACACATCACAAAGGAAATTGCTCCAGGATCAGGAGCTGCCTTTCCCAAGCTCCATCACAACAGCCACCTGAGCATTTCTGCCTGCTGAGTGGGATGCACTAGAGGATCTCTGCATCCCCAGAAATGTATGTTGCCTTATCCCACAAATTAAATTACACAAGGTTTTGTCTGCTTTCCACAGACTTCTATTTTTTCCACCCCAGGCTATTATGCTGCCCTGATTTCATTTAGGTACTGAAATGCTTTGGGGAAACCCTGATGCTAAAGGGGTGGTGGGACAAGCTGACCAGCCATTGTGTGCAGGTGGGGACCCGTACAGGACAGGGGCTGCTCTTGCCTGCCAAGCAGTAGCTAAGACCCTTGAGAGAGACTTTTCTAAACTGCCTAAGATAGGAGCCAACATCCCACTCTCAGAAGTGTCTTCTACCTGTTGTAGACCAAGTGTTGTTGCAAGTCACTGGGAGTTGATGTACTTGTAGTTAGAAAATGTTACGCTGGACATTCCCAGAGTGTCCAGGTCATGCTAACACAGTACCCCTAGTGTGGGCTGTCAGCAGCTTTCTGCCTTCTCTCAGGTATTTGGCTGTTCTTTTTTCTTTGTCTGGGGGCCGGGAGGGGCAGGTGGTTCACTCTGGGGTTTGGTTTGGGGGGGTTTTTCCCCTTTTTTTTTGGTGCATGGAGTTTTCTGGGAAGGTGTGTGGTTTTTGTTTTTCCAAGAGGGAGCATCTGCTAAGCGGTGTCCTTTTGCAAGCAAAGTGCAGGCTGGCTTTAGACACGTCAGATATGTACAGTGGCCCAGATCACGGGAAGGTTTATAAATTGGTATCAGCGGTGGGTGGCTTTCTGTTAGCAGGCAAACAGAGCATTCCTAAAGGACCTTTCCCTATCGGTAGGAAAAGGATAAACACGGAAGAACAGATCTGCTGACCTGAGCTTGCGAAGCTGTGCAATCACTTGGATGTGCTCCTCTGAAAGGTCCATGTTGTAAAGCACTAAGGAAACCAGACTGTCCTTCCACTGGGTCAGAAATCCCACATCATTCAGCTGGATCCCAGAGAGATCAAGAGCTGCAAGGGAGGCCAAAGGCCGGAGCAACGTCTCCACATTTACCCCTTCAATCAAGCGGCCCAAGTTGAGGAAGCGCAAGCGGCTAAAGCCTTCAAAAGTAAAGTCCTTGACCAAGACCTGGCGAGTGGGGTTCACCAAACAGTCATCTTCACAGCCTCCTGGGTTCTCCTCCTCATAGAAGATATTGCAGCAGCCAAAGAGGCTCAGGGAGATCAGTGTGTGGCTGAAGCTCACCAAGGTTTGCAGACTCTTGGCTGTCAGCTTCTCACAGTTAGTCAGGTAGAGCTCAACAAGATCCTGGAAGATGGGAAATCAAAGTTAGAAATATTTCACAGGTAGAGTGCCCACCCTGTTTGCTACAACACCTCCCACGGGGAGAGCTTGAGACCACGTATCACTGAATTTCACCAGTGTCCCCATCCCATTCCCTACAGTGGCTTTGGCAGCTGAGAAGGGAGAAGCTGAGGTTCTCCTGAAGAAAATTTGGACAGTGAAGGATGGAGTCTTGGGAATCTCTGGTGCCTAGGATTCTAGCTGGTGCCCGTGCAGCAGTGCTGCTATGCGAAGGGGCAGCTGGAGGCTGTCAGTGTAATACCACCTGCTTCCTGATGGCCTCCAGGTCCTGATCCTGCACAATCTGTTCCCGCAAGTGGATCCGAGCTAGTCTGGTGCTCCGGGGATCTGAGAACAGGGTGAAGAAGCTTTCATGGGGTTCAAAGATGCTGTCCGTCTTCACCAACTCCACGTACCTGTATTGGGGCACTGGTGTTAGCATAGCACGACACAGAGGCTCTGCTACAGCTTCAGCACCATCACTGTGGTTACAAGAAGATGTGACCAAGTGTGTCAGCACACACAGGTTTCCCCCAGCCACCCAGAGGAGCCTTTGGGGTAACGGGAGCTGGCCTATCGCCTCTCCTTGCAGAGGTCCTTAGGAAAATCTCAGGCAGAGATTGTGCAAGGTCATGCTTATGTGAGCAAACCGGATTCTGGCAAGCACAGACTCCAGGATTTTTTTCCCTAGCTGTTTAAAGCTAAATTTGATTTTTTTTAATTTTTCAGAAAATTAGCTGGCCAGAGTTCTCTGCCAGCCTTTGTGGGCAGGAGTTCAGCCAAGAGAGACTGTGATAGCCAAATTACACAAATCCCTGGAAATGCGTTGCTTTGGAAAGCTGTGGGAGCTGCAGCCTTAACATTTAACATCTGTCAGCACTTTGCACTCTGAGTTCTCTGGTCTGAAAGCGAGCTGTAATGCTGCAGTGGTGGGAAGGCTCCTTTGCTGCTTAGTGATGTTCTTGGAAGGAGCAGTGACTGTTTCACTCTGGGTTTACCTATGTGGAAATGGTGATTTCGGCAGAAACTAGAATGATATAGCAGTACAATAACCCCTGGGGACACTACCTTCTGAAGTTAATGCGAACCCTTATTTCCAATATGAGGATCAATTGGAAAAAATAAAACAACAGCCCTATGAATTCTTACCCATTTCCCCCCCTTTCCCATCACTCTTTTTAGAGAACTATACTCCCTGTTCCCTGAGCTCCTGGCTCCTTCCCAAACCAGACAACAGCTTCTCCACAGGCCTGAAACGTACTCATTGACAAGTTTGTCACAAATCTCGCTCGGCAAGAAGATATCAGGATGAAGCCGAAGAGTTTCATTGTCCAGCAGGTAGCAAAGAGTCCCCTCCAAGTTGCGAAGGCAGTAATCTGTGCACAGGGTCATTAGGGACTCGGGGCTATCGGATGCCATCTTGAGGGAAGTCGTGGGAAGGGGGAGAGCAGAAGGAAGCTTTTGACTCAGTAAATCCTTTCCTCGAATGAAGTTCCAGGATGAATTTACAAGGACATCAGGACACCTACAAGCAGAGGAGGAAAAAAGACGTATTGAGAAAGGCACATTGGCAAGTGTCCCGAGAAGCTGCTGTACCAGCGGGATGTTGATAGCCGTATTTACAGCCCATCACTTGCTGACCTCAAAAGAACCTGTGGCATTTTTGCCTCTCTGGCAGTATGTCCTTAATTCCTTGGTATCGCCGCTCCCAGGGGACACCACAGGAATGAGTTAACATGAAACATGTTTCAAAAGGAGGCTACACAGCAAGAAAATGTTTCCTCCTTGCAGGGTTATCTGGCTGACCAAGGCCCTCTGAAAGGGAAGTGGCAGAAACCACATTGCTTGGTTTCCTTCAGAGTGGGTTGGATAAACCACCAGAAAATCCTCTGTGTGTTCCCAGTGGGATCTGGTGGCCCCATATCTCGTGCCTGTAATTCTGTTTGCCACCATTCCAAGTGAATTTTCATGTTCAAGCCAAATGTTCCTCTGTAGCGCCAAGACAGAAGCTTCATGCAACAACTTGAACTAGACCGTGGAGTGGATCAGAAGCCAGAGGGGAAACATACAGGCTGGTTTGGCTTCCCTTGGAGTGCAGCATAAAGGAAGGTTTATGCACGTGCTGGACGTCTACACATCCAGCTTCCTGGGACACGCTCACCCAAGCCGCCCCAAATCTGTCACAGGGAACTACGAGTGACTGACCTGGAAAACGGGAAGATGCTTTTGCACTTCTTCATTTTCAGTCCAGGATAAAGAAGGGTGCGTGAGGCAGACAGCTGGGGGAAGCTATTCCTGTCTGATTTCTTATTTGAAACAATCTCACGGCTCTAGTATTAGAAAGTGCTGACGGAAGGAGGGCTTGCTGGAGCCCTGGGAGGGTTTAGCAGAAGCAACTACAGACCAACAATGGCACTTCTCCTTCAAAGGGTCAAATCACATTAGCAGCAGCCCTAATGTGAACTCTGCTGCAGATATCCACGGACACAAAAAAATTGTGTTGAAATGTTTATTTTTTATGTAGAACCTCTGTCTCTTCAAGACGTTTGTCCCTGCTGGCAGGTAGAATGCCAGTGCTGCGCAGCCAGTTGTCATTCTCTGCGCCACAGCTGAGCAGCCATTGCTGGGGAAGTTGTTGCAAAACATCCTTAACTATATTCCATTTCTGATCTTTCTCTTGCAGCTGTGAAGATCAGGACACTTGTCCGTGTCTCCAGCTCTCTCCTTCCCTCGCTCCTCCAATATCAGTACGAATCGGAAGAGTTTAACTCCATTTCCTCGGCTTAATCACTATCCCCAGAGGAACCTAAGGTGCATCAGGCACCTTCCCTCCTCCCCTTTCAGATGCTCTGCTCAGCCACTGGCTGGGTGATGACACCCATCTGAAGGGTCAGTTAAGGCTGTGGACAAGGTAACCTTTCAAATTCAGGCACCAAATGGCCTCTAAGGGTGACAGAAGCGCAGCTGTGACTGAGCCTGCCCAGCAGCCTGGGCTCCCGGCCTTCCGACCCCTCCTCCCTGTGCCGCAGGATGGATTTTCATGCAAACATCAAAGCTCTCCTCCCTCCCTTCCTTCCTTCTGTGTCTCATTAATTCTTTTTTTGAGTGTCAGGGACGAAGAGTTGGCCAAGGAATTAACCCAACACAGAAAGGAGCCTCTCAAAAAGCAAGCGGAGGTTGGCAGGACTGCTGCTCTCTCAGCAGTGGAGGAACGGCAGCGCTGGACCGCTCCTGCCATACACCCAGCCCAGGCCTCGGCTCCCTGGGCCAAGTATCACTCTGGCGTAAGTGGACAAAACCCTCCTGGTGGAAGCAGGCGCTGGTGCTGAACTTGACTCGTCTTTTGGCTCTACTTGAATTTGATCGATAGTTTCTCCTTCCTATAAGCATCTTTGGGAATTGTATCTGCAGGCAACTGGCAGGATCATGTTCCACTACCAAACTCCTGACCCACTGACCTACAACTTTCAACAGCCTTTCTAGTGGGGATCTCAGACAGGTTCTCTGCTAGTTTTGGCTCAGGAGGCAAAAGGTCTCTAAGCAAGAGCAGATGCTGACTTAAAAAGCAAACCCCAAAACTTGGCAATAACAAAGATAACATCCTGATCAGAGGTGTTTAAAAGGTGTAATGTGCTCTTCTGGGTCACAGTAAACTATGAGGTCATAAAACGACGACTCCTCAAGGGTGTCACGATAGCTCAGAGTAAAGTGGTGGGTCTTCAGTTTCGAAAAAGAAGGAAATCCATAAGCCACAGCCCTCTCCTCTGCAGTGAAGTCAAGGATGAAATGGGCCAATGAGTGCAGAGGATTGTCTCACTGGCCATGAGGTCCCGGTGAAGGAAATGCAGGTGGGAGGAAGCTGACCCACGCTCTGCACTGTGCCTGCCTTGGAGACGAGTCTGGTTCACCTCCAAAACAGGTCCCTCTCGCAGAGTTTGCCTGAAGCTTGCTTCGGAGAATCTTTCCAGAAAGGCAAGATCAACAGGAAGATCTGAACCAGCTGGGAAACATGTTCTGCAACCCCTACGAGCTCCCCTGTGCCATCAGACAGGAGGTCCCTGCAGCCAGTGTTCTTCCACTGTTTACTACCAATGGCCAGGGAACTCGAAAACAAATTCCCATTGACAATCTATTATCACGTGCAGCTGGAAACAGCCAGTGCTTGGGACTTGGCCAAGCAGCTTAGAGCACTAAAGGGCAAGGACTGCCTTCCTGTGGCTCGGACAATCCTCTGTCTCCCCTCTGCTGAGACCAGCATAATGAAGCTGGCTGATTCCAGCCCCGGAGAAATCAGCTGCCCTTTAACTTTGGAGCTTCATGATCCACCAACAAAATCCCATGTGCAAGGTTAATATAGAGGAAAGTGGTGAAACCATCCCAGTAAAGTAGCACCAAGGCAAAGTATTCACGCTCATGACTTATCAGGGATCTCCGAGTAGTGCTCAGAGCTGCTGCTGTGACCTTCTGTACAAGACACAACACAAGCTTGTCTCTCCCTCCTCGGTGAGACTCAAGACATGACATGTGGGCAGGAGGAGATGGAAGGAAGAGTGTCAACAGCTGACCAATATGGTCTCTAGTTATGAGCTTAGTGTGTTGATAAATGAACTAGATGCTGACAGGTCATTAACATTTGCCTAATCATTATCCTTGGGCAGTAGATCATCAAGGTTGCTGCCTGGCAAACTGTCCCAGTGCTTTCCAATGACAGGTAATGAGCTCTTGAGCGCACGTGTGGTTTGGAAGGGTCAAAGACAAACATGTGAAAGATGCTGAAAATTCAAGGGCAGGAACTGAGAAGTGACTAGGACCATGGCTGCCAACAGTTTTTTTCCAATTTATTTCTCTAATAGATTTGCTTCCGTCTTAATGCGGGAAGGAATCAAGTCCCTTGGAGACACAGGAGCAGGTGTAACAAAGCCAGTTCATTCAACTGCCCCCAAAAGCCGCCCTCTCCCTGGAGTAACAGCTCCCTACCATCCACAGACTCAAAGGAAGCCGCAGAACACGCAGCTTTGCTCAGCCCCTCCACCAGCCCTCTGGGTCTTGCCAGCCTCTGGCAAACGTTGCTTTTTGTAGGCTACATCCGTACAGTTACGGCATTTCGGGCTGCGCTGCCACGCAAGGCCTGGGACCGCTCTTGGCACTCCTGGGGCTGCTCATGCCAATATTCTCCACCTTGGACTCCAGACCGATCTTCTCTCCCAGTCTCTCTCTCCAGGCAGCTGCCCAAAGCCAAGCCTGACTCACGATGGCTCCACGCCAACAACATAACGTTTACACTGTTGCTACAAAAATGATTGGCAAAGCTGACTTTTCCAGCATCAGGGACTTGTTCAAGGAGAGGGCAAACAACGTGCACTGAGATGAGCTGATTACGATGACTTTAGAATAACAAATTAAATGTAAATGCAGAGTTTGGCACAGGTTACATTTTGAAGGAAAACTGCACCGTCATTTTAGCTGGCATCTTGCAGCTGGAAATCGCTGTGGTTTTATTAATTGATGGGTCATCGCAGCTTATGCGGGGAAATACCATCCCTGCCTTACAGCAGGGAAACTGAGGTAGGAGCAGGCTGAACTATTCCGTGGCCCAGCAAAGCCTGCGATTGCCAAACTTGCCGGCTTGCCGAGACCAGCATCGCAAATGAAATTACTTGTGCCAGCGGAAAAACGTGTTGATCTTTGTACCTGCCTGCAGTAAAAATGCTCCTTCGGATCACCGAATTACACACCGGATTTTCTTTCCAAAGGTCCCCCACGCACGAGGAGCCGGCCGGCAGCCCCCGGGTGACCGTTCCCTGGCACCGCCAGACCTCGACGGTCTCTGACAGCCCCGCGAGCCTTTCACCGGACAGGCAGCTCTGGTCACAAACCCAAACCCTCCCTCGCTCCCCCGGCCCGGGGCGCCGGCCCCGCTCCCTCCGGCGACTTTCCGTTCCCGAGGCACTCAGAGGTCACCTCGCCCGGCAGCGCCGGGGCTCCTCCCGGACGGGCTGCCGCGGCCCAGGGCCCTGCCTGGCGAGGCCCGGCTGCTCCCGGTAATCCCGGGATGGGGGTTTCGTCGGGGTCCGCACCGGGCGGCGCCGCCGGTTCCGCGTGGAGCGGCGCTGCCTCCCCACCCCTCGGCGGGCAGGCCCGGTGCCCCCGGGCAGGGCGAGCCCCGCGGGTCGGGCTGAGGAGGGGGACGCCGGCACTCACCTGGCGCCAGGCCCCCGCCCGGCGCGGCGCGATGGGGGCGGCGGGAGTCCCGGCTCGTCCCGGCGCCGCTCCCCGGGGCGGGCAGGGGGTCCGCGTCCTCGTCGGCCCCGCTCCCCCCGCCACGGCCTCCGCTGTCAACAAACCCCGCCGTCACTTCCGCCAGCCGGGCAGCCCGCACCGGAAGTGCCGCCTCTTATTCCCCCGGAAACACCGGCCAGCCCGGAACGCTCGGGCCGTGCCCGCCGGTCCCTCCTCCCGGGCACCCGCCGGAGCCGGAAAGCAGCGCGGGGATCTCGAGGCCTGACTGTCCCTCACGCACCGTGACCTCATGGTGACGTCACGGCAGTGGCGCTCACTGAGATGGCGTGGCTGTGTCACGGTGCAGGTCAGAGCGTGAGGCCAGAGCACAAGGGCTCGTTCGGCGGTGCCTTGGCGGGGCCTCCCGGGGCTCCTCACGCTGCCCGGTCCCCGCAGCCCCGTGTCCACCTCTCCAGGGGCTGCAGCCGCCGCCACCACCCGGGGCCTCCGTGAGCGCGAAGCCCGGGCCCCGCGTCCACACGCCCCTCGCTGACAGACACCGTCGCCGCAGGCCTCGCTCACGGGCTGCGGGCTGCACAGGCCGTAGGCACCGGACCTCGCCGGGGAGCGCGGGGCTGGGCTTCCCTCAGTGCACCGAGCGCCTGCGGGGCCCGGCGGGCGGAGGGAGCCGGCTCCCGCCTGCGGGCTCTTTACTGAGGCGGGCAGTGCAGGCCGCGCTGCGGGCGCTTGGTGCCTGGGGAAAGGGCCCGGGGTGGGAGCGCGGGGCCGCGACAGGGCACAACCCGCAGCGGAACCGCTGCCCGGCGGCGCAGCCCCGCGCTCCGGGACCCAGCCCCGAGGCGGGCCCGGGGGCAGCGGCGGGGCCGCGCTGCGTGGGTGCGATTCGGGGGCGTGGCCAAGCGCGCCCGCCCACCCCCGCGGACACGGTTTCCAGCCGGAGCGTTTAGGCGGCGGGCGGGCGCGCGGGGCCGCCATGTCGCGGCTGCACCGGAGCAGGTCGGTGTCGGGGCGGGAGGGCTCTGCGGGGTCGGGGGGTGCCGGTAACGAGCGTTCTAACGGCCGCGGCTCCGCTCCCCTCAGGATCGCGGACTTCCAGGAGGTGCTTGGCGAACCAACGGTGGCTCTGGGCAAGCTCCGCGACCTCTGCTTCAGCGGTGAGTGGCCCGGGGAGGTGGCGGGGCTGGCCCCGGCCTGGGGAGGAGGGCGCTGGGCACGGCCCCGGCCCCGGGGGGGCTGCACCGGCGGTGGCCTGGGGCTGGTGCTGGCGCCCGAAGGCGCAGGCACAGGCTGGGGGTCCGACGGCTGGAGGCCAGCTCCGTCACCGCGAAGCAGTCCGCTCCCGGAGCCGCTGCGAAGCGGCGGGTGTTGGAAGCTCCAGGCTGGCTGCTCTCAAGCCCAAGCTCCCCCAGGCCGCAGCGGTGCCCACGCGGCCTTTGAGCACAGCCACAAACTTCCAGGCAGACCCTTCCTTCCACCTCTCCCAGGCGCTTGCGGGTTTCCCTCCTTCTGCTCAGCCCCGTCCCTCGCTGCATGGGCCCCGGCTTTCCGCTGCCAGCGCCCGCCGCGGGCACCCTCCCTCTTGGGAGGCACTGGCACGTTTGGCACCGTCCTAACCCCTGTAGCGTCCCTCTGGAAACTTCTGCCCCCGGGGTAGGAAAAGCGCTGCCGTGCCTGTTGGTGTGGTGACGCTGGCGAACCGCGGTGAGGAAGCCGGGGCTAACGCAGTTATTTCTCTGCCCGATGTTCCGCAGGAATTCCCTTTGATGGTGGGCTGCGCTGCCTCTGCTGGAAGGTGGGTTTTGCTTGGGGTGCTTTTGTTTCTTGCGAGCGATGCTTTGGGTTGCTTAAGTGCACGCAATAATTTTATGTGGGCATGTAAAACTATAAACAACAACAACATCATCCAGGGCTTAAAAGCCACTCAAAATCAGCAGTAATTTGCGGAGTTCAGCGCTGGCACAGTTGCAGTAGCATTTACTGATGCAGAACAGTCATCTCTTTAGGTGATCGAAAGTGGCTCTCTGCTCTTTGCATGAGAGCATCTCTCAGGATTAAGCCTGGAGTGCATTTCAGTCAGGTTTGCTATTGATCAATCCTACAAGTACATCTGTATTGAAAATCAATCCCCAAAATATTCTTGGCTGTTGCTTGGCAAAGTACCAGGCTGGTGTTTTCAGAGAGCCAGTTCTAGCCGCTGCACTTGGTTTCCTCATCTTACACATATAACAGCTCGTTCTCCAAATACTAATTTGTGTGCATCTGTCTTCTGTATAGATACTCCTCAACTACCTCCCTTTAGAGAAAGCCTTATGGAGCTCTTTGCTGAAGAAACAGAGGTGAGGACCTTGATACTTGCCCCTTTTTTCTAATTATACCTGCAGAGAAGGAGAATAGTTCCTTAAATAATTAAGTACCTTCATGAAATGAATTGTTCTTATGTGGAATGCACTGTTCTGTAGACTGTCTGGTGCATTGACCTCTTCAGCTGAACTCCACTGAAGAGAAAATCAAATGTCTTCTGGCTGAGCAGGGTGGTACAAGGCCATCTATCTGAACTTAGTCTGGGTGCTTGTGGTGACTTAATCTTCTGCTTCATTGCCAATTCCTCTTTCCTTCCATAAGGGATCTGTATTCCCAGTTCCTAAAGGAAATGATTATCCAGCCTGGGATCGCCAAAGCCAACCTAGGTGTTTCAAGGGAAGATGTGACCTTAGAAGATCATGTAAGTGGTGTTGAGTCTTTGTGTTGCAGAAAAATTCTTCAGTGCTATAAGCTGTTGTTCTGGAATCTGGACCCCTGGGCTGTTCTTGGCTCTGTTCTGAGACTCAGAGAATTTTCCCCTGTCAGCAGGAGGGACGGTTCCTAAGTACCTGCCTGGTGCTTGTATCTAAGTAGCCTTCAGTGTGAATTATTGCCAAAACATCGGTAGCTCTGAGGAGAGCTGTTTTCACCTATGCAGATCCCTTCTGCCCTCCTTGGGGCTAGCTGCCCAGGCTGTGTGTCTCCTAGGGAAAGGGAGAGGCTCAGAAGAGGTACCTCTAGCAAAGAGATTCTCTCCTGGGAAGTCGGGTCTGTGACTGGGCTTGGAGCAGGCTGATCTGAACAGAGAACGTGAGACAGAGTCAAGTTGAACTGTGGCATGGAAGGTGTGAGACTTGCCTGTTCCTCGTTCTGCTGCTGGCTTTTTTCTTTTATTAACTACTTCCTTTCTTCTCTGAAAGTGCTGTTAAGAGTGTATGTGTTGGGGGAGGGAATGAAGTAACCAATCAGAAGACTGTAAAATGATACAACTACTTCCATGACTTGTCCTAAACATTAACTTCTCTGCTAGCGTGCAGTCATCTGTGCTCCTGTGATCTCTGGAGGCCTTGGTGCTGTAAAACCAGCGTGTTTGTAACGTTCCACACGTTGGCAGGTTACAGTGATCTTTGAATCTCTTGGAACATTGCTTTGGCTTCGGTTGTTTGGGTTTTTTTTCCTCTTTCCTCAGTTAGTTGTTAACTCTGCATTGATCTTGAGTGGAAAGTAGGTGTCTATGGAGGAGTAGTAATGTTTGTCGTATTGGAAAACTGGTCAGAGAAGGGATAGACTTTTCATATTGATATGCATTTCCTTTTTCCTGGGCACAGCGGTGGTGCTTAATCAGCCTTCTCAGAGCTGAGGTAGAAGGGGATACTGGTAACTAACCACCACAATGCCCCGGTGCTGTGTGGGTGGGTAACTCTGACCCGGAGTACAAAGACAGTCTCCATTTTACAGGTTGGGGCTTCAGTCGGGAATCGTGTGGACACAGGGCAAGATAGCAGATTTGGGGACTAAGGCAGTAAGAGGAAGGTGAAAAGGGATTGGAAATGTTGGCTTCTGCCTCGAAGTGAAGCTGCATGTTCATTTGTTTCACAAGCTCTGATCTGCTTCCTGCACACTGTGCAAAGAAATGACGCTAAATGCAGCTAGTGAGAGAAAAAATGAAACCTGCTGGTGCTAGAGGGCAGAGGAGCAGCAGAAGTGTTAAATCAGTGTGTATTTACTGAGGATTTTGATACATGTGAAACATACTTGTTCTGTTTCTATTCTTTATTTCTTTAGCCCCTCAATCCAAATCCAGACAGTCGATGGAATACTTACTTCAAGGATAACGAAGTACTTCTCCAGATAGACAAAGATGTCAGGTGCGCGAGGCATAATGACTCAGGTTTCTGAACCCAAGTGGTTTGGTGAACACATTGTACTTCAAAACCAAAGTTTAATATTAAACCGTGCCTCCCATTCAACATGGGGCATGTACTTCCTTCTTCTCATGCCTGATTTCCTCCTGTATCTGTCCTAGGAGGCTGTACCCCGACATGGCATTCTTCCAGCGCCCGACGGACTACCCCTGCCTTTTAATCCTGGACCCCCAAAACGAGTTTGAGACGCTGCGCAAGCGGGTGGAGCAGACCACGCTCAAGTCACAGACAGTGGCGCGAAACCGCAGCGGGGTTACAAATGTGAGGTCTAGGTGGGGGCTGTCCATGGGGCAAGGCATCTTGGCTGATAAAGGGAAGAGTGTTCCTCAGGCTTGTTTCTGTTTCTCTCTCCACTTGTGCAGTGGAATTCAGGAAATACCCCAGCAGGTACTGTGTGTTCTGGTGGTTAGAGAGCTTTGTAGAACCAGTTGATGTGCCTGACTGAGTAGTTAGTGCTTTGTCTTCAGGGATAGCCAGCGCTAGGACTTCGCTGCCTTTGTGCTTCGTGAGTTACTTGTCTTGGTTTATGTGAACACCTGCCTACTTGCAAATCTTTTGGGGGCCTGTGTGTGTTAAAAGCCAAGCTTGTCACGTGTACAAAACTCTGCGCTAGTCAGTTATCCTGAATCAGCCCTGGTCTTGCCTTGCTTTTCAGGTGAGCTCCCCTCTTAAAACCACACCTAATTCTCTGAGCGAGTACGAAGTTCTGCCCAACGGCTGTGAGGCTCACTGGGAGGTGGTGGAGCGAATCCTGTTCATCTATGCCAAGCTGAACCCCGGGATAGCGTACGTTCAGGGGATGAATGAAATTGTGGGGCCTCTTTACTACACCTTTGCTACAGATCCCAACAGCGAATGGAAAGGTGAGAGGCTCTTTTGGTTGCTCAGTAATAGCTCTTGTACAGCACGCTCGCTGCATAAAGAACTGTCTTGGGAACGAGGCTTTCTTTAAACAACTCTGTTTTGAGTGATTGGGGCCAAAAAGCAAATACAGCAAGAGGTGAGGAGTTTGGGGCACCGTAACAAGTGGATAGAAACGGAATGGGCTGTGAGTAGTGAGGACCTGGGATGTGAGGATATTTGAGGGGATTTTGTTTGTATTGCATGAGTCTACGTGGCACTTAGTGCAACTTAAAACCCCTTTAGGAAGCGCTTGTTTGCTCATGCTATATATGCCTGGTAAGAAAAGAACGGAACGGGAGTACTTTGCCTGTTGCTTCTGTTTCACAGGAGCTCTGGGGGTGTGTGCTGATGGTGGGGAGAGCGGCTGATGTTCTTGGGTGTAGATAACCAGTTTGTGACCCCATGTCATGAAGACCTTGTGTTGCACACGGGCTGTATCTGCAGTGGCTCTGTAGACACTTAGAGTTAAAAAAAAAAAACAAAACCGCGTCTAATCTTGTCCCAGACCAGATGAGCCCAGGTCTTATGTGATCCACTACCTGAATCCCGTACAGCAACCAGATTATGGAGGAAGAGCAGTTCTAAGTCTGTGTGCCTCTGTCAGTGATGCTTCTCCTATTCCTCTGTTTTTTTTCAGAACATGCTGAAGCAGACACATTTTTCTGCTTTACCAATCTAATGGCCGAAATTCGGGACAACTTCATTAAAAGCCTGGATGATTCTCAGTGTGGCATTACTTACAAAATGGAGAAGGTCTACTCCACCCTGAAAGAAAAAGATGTGGAGCTGTATTTGAAACTGGTGAGGAGCTAGGTACTCTGAGTCTTGAGGAGTGGAGCTTTATAATGCATGTAAATGTCAACCGATTTTGTTGAACTGTTGTTGTGCTTGAATAGAAAGGTTGAGAGGGCTTATGAAGGGCTTTGCCTGTAGGGCATAGAGGCTCTCTTATCTGTGAGGTGAAACAATGTCTCCTTGGAGTGAGCCCAGAGCCAGCAGCTTGGCTTTCCTCCCCTGCTTG
The DNA here is from genome assembly GCA_033124195.1 of Coracias cyanogaster. Classification (NCBI taxonomy): domain Eukaryota; kingdom Metazoa; phylum Chordata; class Aves; order Coraciiformes; family Coraciidae; genus Coracias; species Coracias cyanogaster. Next base: position 6,625 of record JAVSBS010024909.1, on the reverse strand, counting down.
ATAGAAAGCAAACAATAGTTGCAAAGCTGCCAGCTCTGAGCCTGAAGTGACTTGGCCACGATCCCTGGTCACCTGGCTTGAGGCTCAGTTGGAGCTGGAGTCTTTTCTAGTCATCAGGCAAACCATAAGCTTTGCTGTAGAGTTCCTGGGAATCTGGGGTTGCAGGAATTGTCTCTGTCTTTAAAAAACAAAAGCCAAAAAACCTCTCAGCACTTCTGTTGCCACTGGGTACCCTGGCAGCACTAATTTAAACTACATGGTGATTGTTCCAGAAATAAATCAAGGGAACTGGTCCATCCCTGTCACCTAATTCTATCATTCCCCTTCATGCGAGCTCTCAGAGTGCTTTGCAGTGGTGTGGGTTTTGAAGAATGTAGAAACATCTTCAGGTCTTACAGGCCATTTAGTGGGAAAGTCCAAGGAGAATTTGCAAGGGAAAGCTGCTCTTGTTCCTCCAGCCTTCAGCAAATCACGCTGAGGTTTTTTGGCATTTAGAGAAATCAGGATATATTTATTTTATAATCCAAAAGATGGTTTGTCAGCACAGTGACATGACCCACAGTGTTGGCTGGTGGCTGATTCGGTGGGGAGAAAATAAACTGCTTGCAGTTTGGCTGACAGGAAATGGTTTTGGCCAAGCAGCAGCTGGTCCTTAAGAATATCACCAGGATCCTGCACTTGTTTGACCTTGGTTAAACTTACGGTCCCTTGGATTTAATAGAAAACAAGAAAGCTTCAGGATAGAAGCGCTTACAGTATGTTTTACTGACCGTCAGTGGGAACTGTGTTCCATCTTTGTTTCTTTTTGTGAATAGTAAAGCTTTTGATAAATAAATAGAGGCTTCTGGAAAGGAGAGGAAATCCCGACAAAACAGTGCCTCTGTAGAGGGGGAGGGCTGCGGCTTTGCAGATAAAATGTTTTCGAATGGGAACATTGAAGTTACTTGGCAAGTTTAACGGAACTAACGCAAATAGCGCATTTATAGGGAGAAAAGCTTCCTTTACTCCATGTTCTGGACAGAGGAGTGTTTTCTGGCTTTTCTGTAGGTGTGGAGCATGGCTGCACTGAAAATCTCTTGGTTTAGCTTGAACGTGAGAGCGTTCAAAGGAGGCGGGGGTTTGGTGGTGTCGCAGTATGAGTTGGCAGCTTAGAGCAGGAGCAGGGTGGAGATGGGGATGGAAACATGGGGTGCATCTCTTACTTGTAGGGAACTGGCCAAGAGCGCGTATTCATTCTTTGCCTGGTGCATGTCTGACAGCAAGAACAGAACATCAAACCCCAGTTCTTTGCCTTCCGCTGGCTGACGCTGCTCTTGTCCCAAGAGTTCCTGCTGCCAGACGTCATCCGTATCTGGGACTCGCTCTTTGCTGATGATAAGCGCTTCGATTTTCTTCTGCTCGTCTGTTGTGCCATGTTGACGTAAGTACAGAGGTAGCATTTCTGCTCTTCTCTTTCCCTCCTTTACCTAAATCCGTGGATCCAGGAGCCTTTTGCAGGCCTGTCCTGAGGCAGCTGGTGAATGTTATAGTCACTGTTTATAAGGGTAGCAGAAGTGTTTTCAAAAGCCTCTAAGGCTGGTTTTAAAGGTCCTCTGTAAAGAGTCAAAAGTAGCTGGAATAATTTCCATCTTTCAGACTAATCCGGGATCAGTTGCTGGAAGGGGACTTCACACTGAACATGAGGCTGCTACAGGTAAGGATTAGATATAATGGGCCTAGAGGGCAAATTGAAGAGTCTTAAAATAGTGCTGTGAGAGGGTGTGCCTGCCTGGAGAGAAGTACCTGGTTTCTGGTATTTGCTTGCAGAAAAACTTAGGGGACCTTACAGCACACTCGTCACTGGCAGCGTGAATCGTGCCTGTGCGCCTGTCCTAGCCTGCAGAGAAATCCTCATAGGCTAGAGGTTTCTAATGTTCCTTTGGTTTGCAAAAGGAATAATTTCGAGCAAAGATGTGAAACTCTATGTAACAATATTAAATCTCTTGGCTGGAGGCTTTTTCTTTAGTTCTGAGAGCCCAAGGTTGAAAACATCTACACTGCACAGTGGGATATCTCTGATTCTGCCAGTTCCTGCTTTGGGCTGTGCAAGACGCTGGCTTTGATAAGGCTTGCTGGCATGAAGATAGCCCTGCAGCAGGCCAGCTTACTGTACCCTTGGAGGACAAATTAAAAAAACCACGATCTTCTTGAAGGGTATTGAGGCTCGATCAGTTACAAAACAGGAAACTGTTAGAGCTGTTAAGGGAGTAACTGAATAATGGGCCAAGAGCGCTGTTGTCAAGGTTTGCCCTGCTTAAGTGAAACAATGAGTACGAGAAACACGAGGTAGTCACATCACTTTCTTTGACACAGGATTATCCTATCTCTGATGTTCATCTGATTTTGAAGAAGGCAAAGGAACTTCAAGATTCCAAGTAGTCCGTGAGCCTAACAAAAGGTGTCAGAGAAACTGTGCGGCAGCAGATCCGAGGAGATGCTCCCCTGCAGGCTGGTGCATTTAAAGCTCCTAATGCTCTTTGCAGACTTCAGGTTTCGTGTTTGGGCTACTGGCCACCTTGAAGACTTCCTTCTACTCTATTTATTAGGTCAAGAACTGATTAATTCCCCATCTACTTGGGTCCTGCACTCCACATTGTTTTCAAATCTTAAAATGCCTCTGTGCTGCCAAAAGCAGCTCTTTGTATCTTTTTAAAATGACTTTAAGTCTGGGGAGAAAGAAACCGTCTGTCTGCATATCCCTGAAGGGACAGACTCCCGTATCACAGAAGTAACACACAGAGTAACTTGTGATGAGGGAAGGCCAGGCTGAGTCCAGAGCATTTTGGTGGGTGAGTATAGAAGGATCTTCCTCCTGTGAATAGAATGTATTCCAATGAAGTCTCACATCCTGCCATTCAAGTAGCTTCTGGATTCTTCTCCCTCCTGTCTGCACTTGGCCGTCCCTGGGATGGGCAGAGAAGAAGATTGTGTCAGTTTGTGGTGGTTATCTGAAATCTGGCACTTTGGACCTCTTTGCATGGGAAAGAGACCTTGAGAAGCTGAGATGGGGGGACACAACTACTGCTGGTGGCTTTGTGCACTGAAACTGCCTGAATCCAGAACCGCCTTATCAACAAGGTGTCCTTGAAAGCACGACTGTGACAATTTTAATCAATGAGTGACATGTAGTTTGAAGTCAAGCCTTATTACGCACAGCCTTAGAGCAGGAACTTTTTTGCTGCAGGGAGGCCTCACGCTGCCTTCCTGGCCCTGAACTGGAGCATATCCAGCTACAATCAGGATTCTGAACTACAAGAAACAGGCATCTAGTCACGTGCAATGAAGACAGTCACTTGGGACCTTACGCAGGCAGGGCACTGGGGTTTTCTGCCCCGGTGGCTTGTGTAATATTACCCTGCATAAGCTCTCGTCGCAGTAACTTTGACAGTGTCTCCTAGTACCTCTTGCCATGGAGGGACGTGGTACAGGTCTGACCTACACGAGAGAGTGATCTGGGGGCCGTACAAGCAGTGGTCACAACCTGACTGCTGCGGCTGATCCACTTTCCTGGCTATCGGTCCTGTTGGAGTCACAGTCCTAAGAGGGACACTTGCACCTCCTGAGAGGGGAAACACATTTCAAATACAGCGGAGCAGGCTCAGGTGAACATTGACTAAGACAAACTACAGAGAGAGCTGCTAACCCGCTGGCATCAGACACCGCAGTCCTCAAACTGCCAGCACCCATGTGCTTGGTGGTTCAGGAGCTCTTGAGTGAACACTAACCCAACGTGCTTTTCCCTTCTGTGCTGTGCTGGCTCACCTCTGCGGAGCTGTTCGACACAGTAGCTTTCAATATTTATGGGTATTGGTTTGTTAAAGGTCAGTCTTTGTAAGATCTGCTTAAGCTGCTGATGGCCTAGACTCGCCCTAGCGGGGGGGATGTTGTCAGCCCTCAGCATTTTTACTAGTGTTCTTTCCTTCACTGAAGGCCAGTTCTTTCCAGGCTACTGTAATTCTCACTGAGGTGGGTGAGGGAACCAGAGGGCAGGTTGATGCATGTACCTGTGTTCTTCCTGGCAATCCCAAGCAATCGCTGCCTCTTCAGAAGATGCTCAAGTAACACTGGTGCAGCCAAACGTTGCTGCTGTGGTGGAGCAAGAGCAACTGAAGACTCAGAACAATCTGTAATTAATTGCTGTGGCTAACAGTACCCCTCACTGCTGCAGTCCTTCTAGAGGGTAGAGTTTTTCTCCAAGAAATACGGAACTGATAGACCAGGAGAGCTGTGTAATGGAGCACCCTGTCTGCTCTAGCCACTGGGTGGATGTTCTTCCTGCTTTGTATTGCTGAGCTATTCCAGGTGGTGTCACAGTCTCAGCTCTTGGGTACCTGCACTAGAAAGGCCAGTAGTCAGTCCTTGTCTGGCCAAACGGCTGGTTTTAGTGCTGGTAGGCACAAATGTAGAGCTGGAGGGTCAAACTTTTAGGCAGAACTGAGCCTCCTCCAAACACGTGTGCCGCGGAACTGCTCTAAATACTTCTGTTGCTCTCTCACATTCCATGTACAAGCTCTGCTCTCACCTCCACAAGCACCTGGGCTGTCCATTTCAGGTTCCTTTGGCAAGTACAAAGTTCCCTCATGCTGTATTTTCTCACTGGTAGCAGGAGTATCCATGAGGGATCCTGCTCTGAATAGCTAGAAGGCTCCTAAAATAACCTGAGAAGGCAGCAGCCTTAAAGCATTACTTGGAGGTGAACTTCTTGTTCTGGGGTGTAGTGTTTGGGCCCTGGGGTTTGACCTGCAGGGGCATTGCCCAGCTCTGAGCCAGGTGCTGGTCTGTAGTGTTAAAAACACCCAAGGGAGAAACTGGAGGTGGCTACTGAAGTAGCAGTGCAGGTTGCTGGCTGGGCATGGCTGTCATGCTGTCTTCTCCCTTCTTAGGTGTTGAAGGGCTTACGTTATGTCATCTTTCTTCTCTTCAGGAGGTGGCGGTAAATGCTTTTAAAAGGAGTCTGCAGTGGTTTAATGGGAAGCGATGAGAGCTTTTGGAAAGGTTCTCTGGGATCAATTCTCCAGCCGTACCCAGACTCTTGGTTGCTAAACTGATTGAATTGTTCTTCGGTGAGAACTTGTAACAAGTTTGATACACCCGGACGGGCTGGTTCCTACATGAAAAGCTGTTTTATATTCCTCCTTATCCCCTCCTGTGTGGTAGGACTTCTGTCCTGCTGTTGAAAAGGGCTGTTGGAGGGAGTTGTTTTACTTTTCAATGGCTTGGGACATCCCTTTCTTTATTCCAAGACTTTCTTCCTTCTTTGAGAGCAAATCCAGACTTTCTGAACGGAGAAAAGAAAGCTTTGTTACCAGGTTTTGAATCTCCTCATGAGTTTCCTTGGCTTCATTCCTCAAAGTCTTTTGGTGATTTGTTACTGTGGAGGTCAGACGGTATTTAGTGGTTCCTGGCTTCTGTGACCAAGTAACAACCGCTCCACCCTTGAGAAGTTTCCACCTCTTTCAGTCCTGGTGTGCTGCAGGAGCAGGGAGGCTGGTTGAAGCAGCAGGTTTTGGGGTGAGGAGGTGTTAGTCTGGGGTGCCCTGGGGACCCCTTGTTTCATAGGGGCCTACAGAGAGCACGTTCATAGAGCCCTTCAACACATTCCACCCAGGTGGGACTATTGCCAGGCAGGGGAGAGGGGACCCATCTTCAGCTGGGAGCAGAAACAGGCCACGGTGCTGGATGTGGGGAGAGATGAGCCTTTCCTGGAAGAGGTCTGACCCCGCTGTAAGTCAGCCTTTGGGAAACCTTGTGGCTTTGGCAATGAGGTGGAAGCAACAGGACACTCGAGATCAAGTCCTTGATGGTGGTCACTCAGAACACTGATTTTGAGCTTGAATTTTGTGACCTAACGTACGGGGCAGTGAGTGGAATGAAGGCCAGGAGAGGCTTTGGAGGAGTGTGGGGTGCTTGAGAGAGCCGTGGCTGTTGTCCCTGAGTGAGTGTCGGTGGCTCTTACCTGTTGGGATCACTCTTCTCAAATGCCCTTTCCCCAGGAGAGAGGAACAAATGACACTTTTTTTTAGCCTTGTCTGGAAAGGGCTGCCACAACAGGGCATGGAGAACTCTTCCTCACTCTAAAACTCCTTCTTTTATGCTTCTTTTTAAACACTATTTTTTATAACGCTTCCTTGAGCGCCGCGGGTGCCGCGACTCCGCCCCGGAGGAAAACGGGGCCACGGGGACGCTGCGACCGCGCTCGGGGCGGGGAGAGCGGGGCCGGGGGCTGCCGCGGCTCCCCCCGCCTCGGCCACCGCTCCGCTCTTGGTTTCTGTACTGCCGAGCCCCGCCGCGGCCCCCGGTCTCCGCTGGTGGCTGTTCTCTCCGTTGTCCCAATAAAGTGGTTTCTTGGCACCCCGCTGCCGCCGCCGCTCCTTGGCCGCGCGGGTGGCGGGAGGGGGCGCGCTGCGCGTCCTTTCCCTTAAAGCGGCGATGGTTCGGTGAGCGGGGAGCGGCCCCGCGCCGTGCCGAGGCCCGTTTAAGCGGCGGGCGCTGGGGCAGCGCAGGGCCATGGCGCGGGGCCGGTGGCTGGTGCCCGGCGCGGCGCTGGCGCTGGGCGCGGGGCTGGGCGCGGGGCTCGCCGGCCTCC
>JAVSBS010024906.1:14048-26558 GCA_033124195.1 Coracias cyanogaster | reverse complement strand
CGCCGCCGCCGTCGCCCGCCCGCCTCCCTCCGCGCCGCGCCGCGCGCAGCCCCAGCCCGCCTGCCGGTGCCGCTCCGCCGCTCGCTCCAGCGCAGGAAATGTGCAAAAGACGTCAGTGTGTGTGTGTGTGTGTGGGGCGAGGGTGCGGAGGCAGCCCCGGCCCTGCCTGTGCGAGCCAGCAGAAAGTTTTTGCCGGTTGGGGGAGCAGTGCGGCCGCGGCCCGCCGGGAAACCGCGGCGGGGGTCGGGACTCCCGCGCTCCGCGCCCGCCGGGACCCTTGCCGCGGGGGCCCCGCCTTCCTCCTCCTTCTCCTCACGGGATAAATTACTGAACCGAGCGGTAAACAGCCCGCCCGCTTTTATTAACGTGCTGCATCACGGAGGTTCTGCCCCGGGCCGCCTCGGCTGCTTCCCCCTCACGCCGGGCGCTGCTGGCGCCGCGGGGTCGGGGGGCGGCGGGCTCCCTTCGCTCTCCTCTCCGTGACAGTACCGCCCCCGGGACCCCGCTGCTGCGCCCCGGAGCCCGCCGCCCCGGCAGCGCCGAGCCCCGGCCCACACCGCCGCGGCCAACCGCTACCCACCCCCCGCCACCCACCCCCCCATACGGTCCCTGGCGGCCGCGGCGGCAGAGACACCGCTACGTCAGCGGGGGCCGGGCCGGAGGAAGAGTTTCCCCGCGGTGTGCGAGCGCCGGGAAGTGCCGTCCGCCGGCAGGGGAAGCGGCCTCCCGCGGCCCGCCCCGGCCCGGCCCGCGGCTGCCCTTCCCCCGGCCGGCACACGCTGCCCGGGCTGGCGGCCCGGCCCGGCCCGGCCCGGGGAGAGGCAGAAAACGCCTCTTGGGCGCCCGCCTCTCCGTGGCGGTGGGTCGCTGCCCGCCCCTTTGTTCGCTGCGGGTCACCTGGCCCGGCGGAGCCGGCCCCACCTCGGCGCCCAGCGCCTCCCCGCTGCCTCTGGCTTCGGGCTGGCACCGGCGGGGGCAGCGCGGGGAGTCAGTCCCCGCAGCCCTGCCCAGGGTACGGGCCAAATCGGAACGGGTAGAAGGGTGTACTTCATGTGTCATTCAGCGTTATCCAGGCATCACGTCAGATTTCAGTCACTTTCCTCGCCCTGGTACCAAATTCTCCGTTAAGTAACCCGGAAACTGTGCAGCCTGGCTTTCTCCTCCTCAGAACACACGGATCTTGATGGTTTCCTTGGGTGAAAATTACCACTGCCTTGTTTATTTTTACTTACTGGCTTTGCCAGCTTTTTGTGAGAAAGTCATTGGAAAAGGGGTGGACTTTGCCCTCTGACGGGAGATTGAATTCACTGTAATATCACAAGAGAAGCCGCGGGCCGGCACTGCACACAGGAGGGCGGCTGGGGTGCTTCGGAGATTCGGGCAACATAAAAAGAAGAAACTCGGCTGCCTGGATCCAGTTGAGTAAGGACATAAAAGATAAGCACCCAGTCCTTGATCTGGACCTGGCATTCCTGACTGGAGAGCAAAGAACAGGTAATGATGGATTTCTACATGTAATAGCTCAGGAGGCAGGTGTTATATTTGGAGCTGATGAAACAGCTCCAGTATCTGTACTTCCAGAGTAGTTCCCAGACAGAAAATACAGTACTAATGAAGCCTAAGGGTCATGAGACCATCCACATTAATGGAAGATTTTTTTGGCGCCTGTTGCCACTTAATCTACTAGTCAAAGTAGATGTAGAGTAAAATCTCCATGTTCATTTCCATCTTGACAATCCCCGAGCAGAATCGTTTGATGCAAAGATGTGGTATGGAGCCAATTATGGGAAATGTCTTCCTTCGCAATTCAGCCTTTCCCGAGCTCTCAGCAGCCGTGACACATCGATTGTGTTATTTCTGTAAAGGACTGTCCTCGCAGGCCCCACCAGAAATACAAGAATCACCTACACCATCCCTCCCACCCCCACTCACAACCTAGCATGTACGGTACTGTATATTAAGCTATATGTTCTTACCTTTAGTGTGTCAGAAAGAACACTATAATGAAATCTTTCCTCTGGATGTTCTTGTGTTGTTTCTCAACAAAGGCAATGTAAACAATATACTCCATTTCCTTAGATATTGGAAAACATAAAAGCCAGCCAAACTGATATGCTGTTTAATTTTTTTTCTGTTTATTTTTAAGACACCTGCAGCTACGTGTATTCCGAATGCCCAAGGTAAGATTTAAGTAAACACAGTCTCCATGGTGAGTTTAATGACCGAGCATCTCTGTGAGATCACGCATGTGTATTGCGAAGGTCTGAATAAATACAGACAATACTAACACAGCATATAAAATAATATAAATAAACCTTGTATTTGTCTACTGACATATACAACCTACTGCATGCATAGCTAGGCCCTGGTACCTAATTTAAGCCATCTGCACCTTTCCATGTGCTGAAGCAACCTAAGGTTTGGCATCATAAATCATTTTCTCTGAGAAGACTGCCCGCATGAATGAGGATTTACAAGCTCACTTAGGATCAAGTGGCTCCAGCCTTACACGGCTTAGGAAAATACAGGTACCTTGCACTGTTTTAATTCATTTTTGTATTTTATTTTTTAAACTATACTTTGGGAAAGCACGTTTATGTCAAGACTGGACTTTTAACACTAAGCAGTTATTAACTTACCAAAAGACCCTGAAACAATACTCTTAAAATCCAGTAACTCTGATACCTTGAGCAGTGTTACAATGCTTCCTGCAAAGTCCATCCAAAAAATTGGTCTCAAAAACTCTAAGTAGTGGACAGCAAAGAACATTCCAACTCTATCATTTTCCACTGAAAAGGTTTTTATAAGTTTGCTTGGTTTTTTTGTTTTATTCTGTTCTCTTGCTGGGCATTCAGAAATATTTGGTTCTTTAAGAGCTGAAGAGCAAACGCTATTCCTTCTCACGGGAGGGTCAGGAGAGGAAGATGCTGCACATGCGCTATTTCTCCTGTGGAAAGGCAAGAAGCAGCACTCTAGGTGCACTTCTGTACTCTTACACAGGCTACAGCAGAGTAGTAAACCACGCCCGATAGCTTAATTATGTTTTAGGTATTCTTCAGAGGGCCTAGAGGGTATGCAGACTCAGGACTGGTTAAGGAGATCTATCTGCTCCCCCAACGTCACTTTTTCAGGTAGAAGTCCCTCAGCACTCTGCGACCAAACTCTTAAGTAGATACTTACAAAGATTTGTGTCAGGACTGCTCCTGATGGCTGCCGCTCCCCTGTGGGAGCGTCCGCGCCTTGGGGTTTTGATTTTTCAGTAGTGTTGCCTTGCTCGGACCGATTACTTGCCAGACCACCGCCTGGTTAGGGAAAGCTGCGAGGAAAAGACCCTCATAAAAAGGGAAGAGCCGTCATAAAAGTGCAGCCTATTTGCTTCAGCTTTAATTTACGTTCTTACACCAATCTAGTAACGGAGAGCAACGACGGCAACACCAGCAGGCAGACATCTGCTGACAAGGGCCTCCCAAGACACGGTTTTCCTCCCGCAAATCCCTCCCAGGCCGCGGCGGTGGCAGGAGGGCCGAGCAACCGCAGGCAGCCTCTCACCTCCAGCCTGCCCCTGACCTCTCCCCGGCCTCTGAGTCCTCCAGAGCTCTGTGGAGAAACAGCTCTATCTGGTGGAGGGAGTGCGTAAAGTCCTTCCAGGACTTCATGACCACAATTGCGACTGCTTTTCAGGTGTGCTTGCCCGAGGTTGATGGATAGTTTGACGGGCTTTTCAAAAGGATTTCATTACAGTGGAATGTATCTGGCGGAGCCTTTACAAAGCTAACGTTGATGTCAGTTTCTAGTGCTTTCCTGAAGAACTGCTTAAGCCTTGGAGAAACATCAGCAAATTTTCAGGATTTTCCAAGGACTGCAATAAGAAAGGAGGAGAGGTTTTGTGTTGCTTTGTTTTTAAAAGGAGCATCATTTCTTAAAGTTATACTAAACAGACGCACAAGGAATAAAGTCGGGCTTGCACGCAGGAAAGATTTTCAGAAAGAACTTCATACCGAAAATTAAGTAAAAGCCAGAACCCAAGTGACAAACCTTGTGAAATTTGAGGAACTTTGCCACTGAGTCCACACTGGACACGAACATATTCCAAGCATCATGTGTGTGAAGATGTTCACTAGATTGAGTACATCCACTTAATTCCTTTGAGCTTACAGTATATGCTTCTACAAGTGCAATAGTTGAGAGTGGGATCAGTCCCTTCCTGGCAAGAAATCAAAGACTGCTGGCAAACGCTGACTATCTTTGAAAGTCAAATTATTATTCAGATATCTAATTTTGGACACACGGTTATGAAAAAAGCATCCTCAAGAGCATTTTCACTCCTGTCATGCAGCAAATAAATGATCTTTAGGGTATACCAATACCTAATCCATCTTTTCCAAAGATGAAGAAAAAGCCCAGTCTCATTGAGCTTGGTCCAAGCCCTAACTCCATTCCAAAGTTTCCCTTGTGTCCAGCCAATTTCCTACTAATTTATTCTTGACTCACAAAGCATGTACCTGAAGAAGTCACTTAAAGCACTCCCAATGTTCTCTGTGAAATGTCTCAGCAAAAGAGATCTTGTCAATGTGTGATTAATTAGCTCTCCAACTCTCTCTAGTTTAATTATACTTTTGGTACTCGTCCCAACCTCTTTTAAAAGAGCATACTAAACGGTACCTCAATTTGTTAGCTTTCACTGGGGATAAATCTCTCAGAATATATAGGCATTGCAACTGATGTGGGGCTGTGGGACTTGCAGTTTTAAGGTACCTGGTTCTGGCAGATACCGTGACTTCAGGGCAGCTGAAGTCTGCCAGCCAGCCTGATTTCAGGTATGCACCTGGTTTGCCAGCCAAGACTGAAACCCATGATATCATACCTTCCTAGCAGTTCTTATCCGAGCTAGAGAGATTACAGCCAGCTTAAGCATATCTGCATGTCCTACAAAAACGTACCACCAGTTGCAGAACATACATTTAGGTCACATCTAGGATAGAGATTTCTGGCTCAGTTTTCAGGCAGGGCTGTAGAGCAGTATGATCCCAGACAAACACAGCTGTGCCAGGGACTCTGACCATTGGGTTTTGGTTTGGTGTTTTTTTTTTTACTGTTATTTTCTGACTAGTGGATGGTGATTTTATTATACTGATATGAAAAGCACATAGGAAAGTACATCTCTCTGGTAAAATGCAGTGGTATTTCTATACTGGAAATGTACCCCAGATATATAAATAGGCTTCCACCTTATCTAGTACATGTACCATCTCAGCCTTCACACAGTAGCTTTCCTTGCTGGCAGCATTCATGGTGGGTTTGCCATTTGCAGGATTGTTGCTATTCTAGACATGGAAGGGTATCATGAAGGGGAAAACCCAGATCTGATCTGTTCTTGCTTTATCAGCCCTCATCTTGAGAATTTACAGTAAGTTTTTTGGGCAGGGAAACTTGTGCATAACTGGTGTTACTCAGGACTATAGTAGGAGTCTGTTGATATTCAGACTCAATGATTAGACTGTCCTTGCTGGGAGTAATTTTGGGGAGAATTCTGGAATGGATCAGGTTGCAAGAGAGAACCCCTTGCCCTGGATCAGCCTCTCCATGCGCATGGAGTGAGCCTTGGAAGGAGTGTTTTTCTAAAGGTACAGCCCACTCTTTGCATGAGGACCAGAAGAGGACAGGAATGTGAACTTCAGTCTTGCTTTTCCAGGCTGTTGCTTTCTTGAGCTACACACAGGAAAAACCCCAATCTATATGCTGCTTTGAATGAATTATTTTGTATCATATCCGCAAAAAAAACCAACTCCAACCCAACCATGCAGAGTAAGTAGGGGAAAGGACAGGCCCTTTTGATTCCTTTCTTCTCTACCAGCTAAGCAATTTCAGGCAAGGAGCAAGCGTCACCTAGTGCTGATCATAGGAAATCTGGTCCTTGGGCTGTCAGAGCCGCCTGAGGCTGGACACCCAATGCATTTTGGGATCAGTTTGTCATTTCTCCATACTTCACTAGCTTTTGCCCTTTTTATTTCTCTTCATAGAGTACCACAGTATTGTTGCTACTGAAAACTGTTCCCCATTTCAGGTGGACTTCCCCAAAAGAAACTCTCTGAGGGGATCTGAGTGTGTTTACCTCCTAGGAAATGGAATTGGCTCTCTGCTTCCTCACACGCTACAGGACTGCAAGCCATACAACATATGGCAGGATACAGCATATTCTCCTCCGAAGAACAGGCTAGGAAGACCTGCTGTTCTGCTGAACTATTTAGCATGAGTACACCAGAAAAAAAAAAAAAATTAAAAATAAGGGAAGCTCTGAGTTAGGGCAACTTGATATTTGCATGCTCAGCTATTACTGGATGTTGGAAGGTTCCTAAGAATAGTGGCAGGGTGTATGCACTTCCCTGAAGCATTGCTAGGACTCATCCTACCATCTTACCTAGAACCCTGTGCAGGGTTTGGAGTATCTGTCACTATTATGTCTGACGCTCCAAGGTGAATTCATTTCACAGTTGATAAGCTGCAATGGAGTATTAAGTGTGCCCAAGGTGTAACTATCATTACCAGCTTCTGCTAATTTTTTGGATGATTTTAAATTATGCATCAGTTCAGTAGTATCAATTAAATGTAAAAAGAACAGGCTTTTCAGAAGTAGGTATTATCACCACTTTACAGAGCAGAGGAGCGAGAAAGGGAATGATTAAAGGGCTACATTTTTGAAGTGCCTCTGAATTTTGAGTGCTTAAATTGTAAAACATCTGACTAGAGACATTTTAGGTATCTCAAGTTAAGTGGACAATTTTTGTGTTTGCAATTACTAGAAGTGCTGCATAACGGTGAGAGTTGTAATAGCCAGTATTTTCCAAGGTAGGAATAGTCTTCAGGAATAAAGACACACTCTATTATTCTCCTGTTTCATGACTAAGTGATCAAAACTGCACTTATATGCAGGGGATGCTTACAATTCAGGTTACCAATACTCTCATTTTAGTGGGTACAGTTGTAAGATGCAGCCTCATTCACTGACAGACCTCTCTGGCACCCTGTGATTTCTAGTCCAGTTCATTGTATGAGTGCAGAAGGATGCACTGGGCTGCAGGATGAGGGACCCAAGGCTTACCTGGCTTAACTGCCACTTGCAGCCTGTACCTTTATATTCCCACCATCTGTCACAAATACCCCTCCACTGGCTGCTAATTCAGGGGGGGATTAGAAAGGAGTTTGTCATCTGGGCTCCACACAGCTCCTAGTGACCTACTAAGGTGAGCTTGCCAGAACTGAGTAGAATCATAGAATAATAGAATGTTAGGGGTTGGAAGAGTGTAGAGAGGAGAAGTTAATCACAAAAGTCCAAGTCACCTACACCCTGTAGCTGTATGCCTGGAAGCATGAAACTTAGCACTGGATGAGGTGGCAAGCTCTGGGCCAGGTGGAAACCATCACTAGATTGATATCTGGTGTTATCTGGATGCCTGGAGGAGTGTGAAATGAGGTGGAGGCCTTGTGGTCCCAGTCCCCCATTTTCCCGCCCTGAAACAAAGGAGCCATTACCTCCACCCTTGCAGGTGTGAATTAACGGACTTTGTGACATTAACATAAGTGATAAGATTGTCTATAGTCATCCACACCCGCACGTATACCCTGGTGATGCAATGTGGAAATTTGAGTATAAATATCACCCCAATTGCTGCCCAAAACCTGGGGACAGGACTCGGAACCATACCGATGACTGGACGGATTGACGAATTCGCCCTCTCCTTACCCCCCCACTCGGGACGCCTTGTGAGTAAGATTATTTACCTCAGCTCACCCTGACTGACATACTTTTCCTCCTCGGGTGTATTTCACAATTCTCCTCAGGTGCATTTCTGTGCTTCCCTGAGTGTATTATTGCGCTGTTTTCCCTTTATCTTTTCGTCGCGACTGTCCTGTCTTGTGCTCCACTGTATTTCTGTTCAGCAGGTTTGTCTATCATCCAGGGGCCAGGCTTACAGCGGGCAAGTTGTTGTGGTTAGTGTCTGTGTGTGTCGGTTTTAGTGTGTTGTTATAATATTAGCTATAGAACGCTTAGTGTACCTGTAGCTGTTAATTTATCACCGGCAATCCAAAAGAACCTGCAAATGTTGCTGTAAATAAACGGTTATTATTTGCTTCCCTATTTGTGTCTGTCACATATTCGGTGCCAGCCTTACAAGACCGGATTTATTCCCCCGTTTTCAGAACACCCTCTGATAAGAAGCTGGAAGCAGATGTGTAAGCAAGACTCAAAGGTGGTAGTGAGGCACCACCTTGGTGCCTTTGCATAGGCACCAAATTCTAAGCTCTAAACTGAAAGCCAGGCTGGAGGAGAGAGCCAGTCCTGTAAGGACAGAAAGGACTGTGGAGTTTTTTTTAACAAACCTTTTTATTTACACTTTTATCACCCACCCTAGCAGGGCTGTTCCACTTTAAAAAAGGTCCAACTTTGATTCTGTCTTTTATTAAAGCCTACCTTTAGAGTTTGTAAGCTTTTCATGTGGCTGCTATTATATTTGCTTTAAGCAAAATGGCAACCTTAGACCCACCTAGAAGCTCTGTCTGACTCAAGATCTCATCTCAGGTGCATTTAACACTTTTTGAGATTCAGAAATAGACTAAAAAAACCCACTTGGACATGCTTTCATGACTTATAAATATGATATGATTTTATAAACACAGACTTGCCTCATCAAGTTATGATGAACTGCTTTAGTTTAAATAAAAGCTGAAAATGCATTTAGAAGTGTTTTAAGTCGTTATTTATGAAAAAATACAACAGATAGTCTGACTTTATGTCAAACTGTCCTAAAAAGAAGATAATTTGAAAATCAAAATATTTAACTCCAAATGAAATACTTTCATTTTCATTTCAAAGAAAGAGTTCAAGGCTATATTTGCACACATTAATAAATAAAGCAAAACTGATCTTTTGTTTCAGATTGATCAGCTGCTTGGTCTCAAATGCTGTTAGTTTTTGAGTTTGGGCCACTGAAATTGAAATTCAGTTTCTCAACTGTAAGGAGTAGGTATCCATATTTTTTATATAAGGATGCAGCTACTTGGAAGTAGCTCTTATTTAATTTCACTCAAAGTTAATTGTCTTTTGAAAAAACATTTATAAGAAAAAACAGACTATAATGTCTGGTTAACTGATTTTCATAGTTTTCTAGTTTGCCAGAATCAAAAGTATTTTTGGAATGAGCATTTTTGCTCTTGCTTTTTGTGGCATGATGAAAGATATGCAAGAAAAGAAGTAAAGAAGATTGTTGTGGAATTCTGACTTCGGGCACGTTGTTAACATTATTTTGCTTCTTGCAGATTTCAGAAGCAGTCTGCTTATTTCAGATAGCTTTTGCCATTTGTCAAATAGTTCAACAATTTTAACATGGGAGTATTTTTTCAAATACATGTAAATTCAATTTTGGAAAGCAGTTAGCTCACTCCAGTGTTTGCTTCGCTGGCAATTATTAGTTTAATTTTCTACTTCAACTAAGTTCTTTAGAAAATTTACTCCTAGGAGTATAGCTTCCATTGTCTTCCACTAAAAAGCAAAACCTTTTTAAAGTTTTCTCTGTTGCCAACCTGTGTCCTTCATGTTTTCTTGCCTCCAGTAAAGTCATTGTCCTCTCTAGGACTATTGTGAAAGACTCAACATTACATAGTACAATCTAGGAAAGCTAATGCTATGTCTTGGTTGCTATTTTGTCCTCAATATGGTTGAGAGGATTTGACTAGCATGTTGCCATCCACCTGCCCGTAAAACATAGAACTGACGGTACTTCTGTGAACAAATAGATACCAACTCACCAAGATTCCTGCTCACAAAAGATCTTAATGACTTCAAAGTTTCATACAAGTGAGATATCATTTGACAATCTTAATGACAGTGCATAGCCCTGCAACAATTTAGGGAATTGACTTGCTTTATCAATAAAACAACAATGAATTAATGATGGGTTCTGGTTTGCTACAGAAGGTGTGAATAACAGTATTGATGCCAAACTCATCGCTCTGTATTTACACAGTATACCTGAGGACTGCTACCCACAGCAGAAACATGCAAAATTAAAGGGGTTGGGGATGGCTTCAATCATAGTAGAATAGTTCTAGCTACCAGATAATATTTTTAATGTGTGACTTGATATGAAAAGCAACACTTAAATTTTGAACTCACTGCAAATCAAGTGACATGCTGCATAAAATAAATATGCAAATGAGATAAAAAGTATATTTAAATTTATGTAGGTATATATAGCTCATTGAATGTTTTCACACTTTTCATGTGATTTCTTTGAAAAAGCAATGAAGTAGAGTGTACTAAGGAAAACCATTTTAGGATAAAGTAGAATAGAATAACTGATGGATAGTAACTGACAAGCAGATACTAAAATGAAACTTTAAAATTGATTTCATAATAAAAATAATAAAAAAGAGATCTATGTCTTTACTTAAGCAAGACAGTTAGATTCCCTAGTGCAACTATAAATCATAAATAAAATAAATTTATTAATCTTATACAGCAAAGATAAGATTGAACAAAGCTATTATTGTACCAAACATTTTTCCCCTAATGTTTCAGCAACATCAAGGTGACTTTATCCAAGAAACTCCAGTAGAATAATTTACCTACAGCTAACAAAATGGACACAGTATCTTAAACACTTTATATACCAAAACAAAATATGCATATTATTTCTCTTACTTAAATGAACAAAGTATATCTATACCCTTAATTCACTTTTTATGTAGTATACTTTAGCATTTACTTTAACTCTGGGGAGGTTTACAGAGCACGAAGACTGCTGGAGCCAGATGGAGTTCGGCTGTCTCAAAGGGGGAAAAGGATTCTTGTTCATGAGTTGGCAGGCTCACTGAGAGGGCTTTAAACTAGGTCTGAAGGGGGAAGAGGTTAAAACCAAACTCACTACGGATGAGCCTAGGGCCAGCATGCCAAAGTCAGAGGGGAAATTGGTAGCCCAGCTCAAGTGCATCTACACCAATGCATGCAGCATGGGCAACAAACAGGAGGAGCTAGAGGCCATTGTGGAGCAGGATAGCTATGACATAGTCGCCATCATGGAAACATGGTGGGATGACTCTCATGACTGGAGTGCTGCAATGGATGGCTATAAGCTCTTCAGAAGGGATAGGCAGGGAAGGAGAGGTGGCAGATGGCTCTGTACGGTAGGGAGTGCTTTGACTGTATAGAGCTCAGCAACTGTGAAGGTAAGGTTGAAGGGGAAAGCCAACAAGGTAGTTGTCCTATTGAGGTGTCTGTTGTAGACAATCCAACCAGGATGAAGAGGCAGATGAAGCATTCTACAAGTGGCTGGTAGAAATCTCATGATTGCCAGCTCTTCTTGTGGGAGACTTCACTTTACCAGACATCAGCTGGAAATACAACACAGCAGAGAGGAAACAGTCCAGAAGGTTCCTGGAGTGTGTGGAAGATAACTTCCTAACACAGCTAGTAAGTGAGCCTACCAGGGGAGGTACCTTTCTAGACTTGCTGTTTACAAATAGAAGGACTAGTGGGTGATGTGGTACTCAGAGGCCGTCTTGGGGTTAGGAACCATGAAATGATAACAGTTTTCAAGTACTGGAGAAGTAAGTAGATGGGGCAGCAAAACCACCACCATGGACTTCAGGAGGGAAGATTTTGGATTGTTCTGGAACGCTGGTTGGGAAAGTCCCATGGGAGGCAGTACTGAAGGGCAAAAGGGTCCAGGAAGGCTGTACATTCTTCAAGAACAAAGTCTTAGAGGCACATGAGAAGGCTGTCCCTGTGTATCATAACACAAATTGACAGGCCTGGCTAAACAGGGAGCTTTGGCTGGAACTCTGGAAAAATAGGAGAGTTATCACCTTTGGAAGAAGGGGCAGGCAACTCAAGAAGAGTACAGGGATCTAGTTAAGTCATGCAGAGAGAACTGAGAAAGGCAGAAGTCCAGCTAGAACTCAATCTGGCTGCTGTCATAAGAGATGAAACAGGTTTTTACAAATACATTAACAACAAAAGGAGAGCAAAGGAGAATCTCCAGACTTTATTGGATGTGGCAGGGAACATTGCCACCAAGGATGAGTAAAAGGCTGAGATACTTAATGTCTTCTTGTGCTCAGTCTTTAATACTCACAGACTCATAGAATCACAGAATTATTGAGGCTGGAATAGACCTCCAACATCATGTCTAGCATATGACCCAACACCACAGCATCAGCTAGACAATATAACTAAGTGCTACATCCAATCTTTCCTTAAACATCTCCAGGGATGGTGACTCTACCACCTCCCTGGGCAGACCAGTTATCCTCAGGCTACTCAGCCCCCTGAGCTGGAAGTCAGGGATGGAGAGGAGAATAAACCCCCCATAATTCAGGAGGAAGCAGTTAGTGACCTGCTGTTCTGCTTTAGTGGCAGGGCTCCGCAGGGGCTCAGCATTTGCAAGCGCCCTGGGTACTTGGCTGCCACGAGGTCGCTACTTACCCCCCCCCTGCCCCGGCCCACACCGCCAG
>JAVSBS010024903.1:0-10991 GCA_033124195.1 Coracias cyanogaster | reverse complement strand
TGTGCCCTTGTGGCCAAGAAAGCCAATGGTATCCTGGGGTGCATTAAGAAGAGTGTGTCCAGCAGATCGAGGGAGGTGCTCCTCCCCCTCTACTCTACCCTAGTGAGACCTCACATGGAGTACTGCATTCAGTTCTGGGCCCTCAGTTCAAGAGGGACAGAGATCTACTTGAGAGATTCCAGCAGAGGGCTACGAGGATGATTAAGGGACTGGAACACCTGCCTTATGAGGAAAGGTTGGGAGACCTGGGGCTTTGTAGTCTGAAGAAGAGAAGACTGAGAGGGGATCTAATTAATGTGTATAAATATATGAGGGCTGAGTGTCATGAAGAAAGGGGCAACCTCTTTTCACTTGTGCCCTGCAATAGGACAAAGGGCAATGGCTGCAAGCTAGAGCACAGGAAGTTCCACCTCAACATGAGGAGGAACTTCTTTACTGTGAGGGTTACAGAGCATTGGAACAAGCTCCCCAGGGAGGTTGTAGAGTCTCCTTCTCTGGAGACTTTCAAGACCCTCTGGATGCGTTCCTGTGTAACCTGCCCTAGATTCTATGATCCTGCTTGGCAGGGGGTTTGGACTTGATGATCTCCAGAGGTCCCTTCCAACCCCTAACATTCTATGATTCTATGGTTCTATGATTTCCTTAGAGAAATAAAAGACTTATTTTTTTCACCTTTTAATCAGTATACTTCTCCAAAAATTGGGCATAATAATTAATCTGAAAGCTTTATGGAATAACAGATGTAAACTTTTATCATATAACATTTAATTACAAATGTCACACTTCCATTTTTTTAATTGCCTTTTATTTATAAGGTTCTGCAAATCACTTTAATGGCTTTTCATTTTTTTTTTCAATTAATTGAATTTGGTTTCCATGCTCCCTTATTATGGATGTCTGCAAATTACTTTGTGAATGAGTGAGGAGAAGTGTTGCAGAAGGTTCTGCTTCCATTTCCTTTTCTGAAAAACAAGCTGGTGAACGGAGTCAAGAATTCAGCATAAATTAAAAGCCCATACACATGAAATCTGGAAAGTAGTTTGCAACTTTTTTAGCTGTTATGATAGAACTGAATGGATGTCCTAGAAACAACATGCTTGGTGAGTACTGGAAGTTTACAGAAATTGCCTTGCTGCCAGGGAATGTCTTGAAGTACAGGGACCTCAGATCTAGCCCAAGAATCCCACCCAAGCTCCTGGACTCTCATGGTCAAATTAGAATGTGCTTTATTCTCAGTATTAGGAAAAAAGACACCAAAAATAATTAAAAAAAAAACCCAGAACACGACAACAACACAAAGCGTAAATTAAATTTTTAAAATGTTTGAGACAAAAACTCAGCTAAAGGTAAGCTGCCTTCATTTGCTAAATGGCTTCCCAGGAAAGGTATGGCCTCTCCTAGCAGCAAGGATACAGTATGGAGTTGTACAGTAGAAGTTGCTTGTGATGCCACATAGCCATTTGAACTGCTAAATGAAGTTTTTCATTACTGAAGTGCTGTGTCTGAAGACAGGCGATATTTGATGTTCCAAGAGCTCATAAGTGTTACCTGTGACCCATAAAACCGTGGGTTTTCTCTGGTGTTGCAAACAGCCTGCAAAAAAAAAAAAAGCCACCATTTATTTTCCTAGATGGTGAGAAAGAATCTGTATCCCATTGGTAATCTGTAAACCATTAGCTTTGATTACTTCTCATGTTTGGCTTCCTCCACTGCATTGCATTAGTCCTGCATGGAATAAAAATGGTCTCCTGAACTAGAGAACAGTAAATGGGAGGTGGGAAGGGGTAGCTGTTAAACACTCTGAAAAGTGTGTATGAAATTTATCAAAATTCTTGAAAGTCATCAGGGCTTTCTAAAAGAGCTGGAGGTTCACGAAGCAGAACCACAAACAGTGACCTGAAGGAGGCACTCTTACACAGAAATCAATCTTAGTAAGTAGATGTTCTATTTCAGAGGCAGATAGTCCAAAAGCTGAGCTGATTATCACTAAGTAGACTCCAAAGGCAACACGAATGCTTGTTTTGGCATGTGAAACTATGGAAAGGTTACTAAATTTCAGATTTCTCTCACAAAAGAATGTCTGAGCTTTTGGCATGAGACAAGGACAAACGCAGGTGCCCACCAGGAATTCTGGAAGTTCAAATGTGCCTCATCCTCAGAACATAAAATGTATCTATTGCAGTTGTTTTTATAAAGAAATAACAGTCTTTCCTATTACAAACAGAAACTCTTGTTTTAAATTTTTATGTCGGGTATGGAGTCAGAAAAAGCACAGACTCCCAGCAGAATAACAGGAAAAATGTGAAGATTCCCTGAAGACTGAAATGCAGAGTCTCAGACTGAGTTTGAGGTCATAAAAGGTGGTGTTCAAAACTAAGGTTTTTAAGACAGCAAGGCTAATGCAGAGATTGTTTCACATTCAGATGAGATCAGTTTACTGTAATTTTGTGTGTATACTAAGTAGTAAGAAAATTTGTGGCAGAGGAGGAGGTAGGAGCAAATGAAATATTCAGTTGAAGACTAGGATATCCCATGTTTCACCAAATCAAGGAGCAAGCTGGTATGGACAGAGCACTGCCTGCCTACAGCAGATAGGCAAGCTGCACAGGAGAAGACTTGTGTGTTTCATGCTTCATGTATGGTACTTTAATATTAACTGCTATGAAAGTATGACTTAATGACTACAAATGGGGTCTATCCCTGAAATCTGAAAGTGCTGGAGATGGTTTAGAGCCATATCAGAATCAGGCTGGGTAAAAAGGACAGATCACAGCTCATGCATGACACAGGTTAACACCCCAGTCTTACAGTTTTAAACATACTAAGGACTGTGGTCTGTTTTCACTGCAGTATCCAGGTCTCAGAGTGCATATATAAGTATGACATTCTCATGATACAGAGAAGAGCCAGAATTTCTGTTTCATAGATAGAAACCGAAATGCAGAATAGTTTTCTGCTCACTCCACCACTAACAAATGCCTTTGGAGCCTAAGTTCAACCCTGTTAGATCTCATACCTCCAATAGCAGCGTATCTGAGCGTGTGCAAAGGTGGGGGGCTGATTTTAGATTTTTCAAGGAATTTGGCAGAAATTTCAGATCTTAATAGGGTCAGTGAGATATGAGGGTATGTTTTGAGGACTGCAGCCTTGAATTAGAGTGTTAACTGAAAGTAATTCCTGCGCCTAAAGATATATGTGATACATAGTATGTGCTTCTACTGCAGTCCCACGAGGATTTGACGTAATAGGTGTGACCTGGCAGCAGTCATTCCCATGGAGCATGATAAGCAGACTTGGGTTAAACTGAATGACAGAGATGCTTCTAAACATCACCTGTGTGACAGTGTGAAGTAGCACCGCAGCTACTTCACAGATGTGAGAAATTTGCAGCTGGAGGGACTGAAGCTATCTTGCATTTTTGCAGGTCATTGCACTACAGCCCTGGTGGTCTGGGTGATGCACGCTTCTCCTTGCCTGCTGCATCTCATCCTGCCACACCATGCTGACTTGCTGCTGGGCCCGAGAAATGCAGTGTGGCTGCCTAAACAAGTGATCAAAAAAGTGTAATGAAAAGGCCAAACTACTGCAAATCCCGGAAGGCCCTGTTCCACTGGGAAAAGAGTGCTGCCCCTGCAGGCTGAGGTACTGTCCTCCATAAGGGACCTTTGGGAGCTACAGCCCTCCAAATGGATTTTAAGGTAGAGCTGTAGTATGAACAGCAGAGGTTTGGGGAAGACCTCTCTGGCTTCCTGAAGAGCAAAGATTTCTTTTAATTAGAAATCCCTCAGGTTTGGTAAATTATACCCTGCATGTCTTGACTTTTCTTCAGCTATCTCCCTCCCTCTTTACAGACTTGTTAGAGTTACGGGGTCAGGAAGAGAGGGACAGGCTGTATGTGGTTTAGATCCCATCAGCAAGCTACTTGCTTAGTGTCATCTCATCTGTTGCTTCTAATCTGACATTCATTCCCATCCAGCAAAGCAAAGCAAATGGCCAGTAGCTCTTGTATCAGTACTGCTCCTGAAGCTCAGCACGTGATTTCTCTAGCTTCTGTTTAGTTGCCTGCTGCTTGAGCCGATGTTAGCACAGGACACCAGAAAGAAACCATGGTTACTCCAAACTTGGTAAGTATATTAGACTACGTGGTATGAAATCCTCTTCTCCACAGACTAAACTTTTTTCAGTTAGTGAGGTAGTTAACTAGTATGAACGCTTCAGGATATCATCTTGTTGATTATTTCCTAGAAGTACCAGGATTTTTAAAAGTCCCTTTCATGGCTAGCTTTTTTTTCCTTGGCTGAAAGAAAGCATGCCTGGAACCAGGCAGTGTGCACCCTATTGCATCTCACTGTTTCATTACATCTTCACTCCTGTCTCTCCCCACCAATCCCAAGATACTTCAGACTGCTTCACCAAATAGCTTTGGCTGTTTTTTTTCTCACTAGAAAACTGTCCTCATGCCCAGGAAAATACAAAAGAGAAAACTGGCAGCTGAGGTGGCAAGCCATTGCAAAAGCAAGATAAATGAATTCACTGAAACCCTAGTAATGTTTCAGTAAATGAGCAGAAGAAAGGTTTTAGTTTTTCCACGGTAAGTTAAGTTCATTTATCAGTTTGCTCTCTCTTGCCAAAATGTTTAGACGTCCCTTAACTGAGGGAAGAAGGGCAAAGGAAAGAACAGATGTAAGGTACTGATGGATGGAAATGTTTAATGTTCCCATTGCTAAGGCCATCTTTTCCTAGCCTGTCTTGCTGAAAGACTGGAAGCCCTTCAGAGCCTTTTCTCCAACATATGTGCTTTTCCACTTAGGACTCATGACGGCCACCTCACTCAGCACAGGTACCTGTCTCTGCAGCAGCCAAGTTTGAGTGCAGCCAGACGTCCTTGTTAATGACACAACTCAGTTGAGATACCTCTGGCTGGAAGGAATTTCTAAAGACAGGGTAGGCTGGGCTGTGCAGAGGTTTTTGAGGCTTTGAGGGTTACAAGCCTTCAAAGCATGTAAGGAATGGCAAGGGTATTGGAAAATTGAGGCACAGCCTGGACCAAAGAAATCTCTCCTATTTACTAGACTAACTGCAGAGTAAGACTGCTGTCACCCTACAACTTAATACAAAAGTATATCCTGGCTCCCACTGACACATGGAAGATCACAGGCAGTGTTTGTGCCAATAGAAGCAGCTCTGCAAATAGCTGCATGTGTGAAAACACTTCACTCCACTGAGGTGGTTGTAATAATGGTTTTTGACTTCCAAGTTGAGCCATGAAAAGTACTTACGGCCCATCCTGTAGCCATGGGGATTGATTTGCTATTTATTGAACCTCACAGATCCAGAGATAGGCTGTTTGTGGGAAATGCACTTGCTCCACCTGCAGAGAAGGTGATGCAGGAGCCTGATCACATCAAGGTCTTGCTTTTAGCCCTGTGTCTCTCATGTGGCAGAAGCCTAAAATCCTTTTCTCTTTGAGTGCCTGACTATTTCTTTCACTACTGTACCAGAAAAGTATAAAGCAGGCTGGACAGGTTCCTATCCACTATGGCATTCTTCACAGTTTTAGAGTTGTGAGTACCAGAAGAATGGTATACATATCTTTTCGAATCAATAGTGAAATGAATTCTGTCATAGTTCTATAACCATATCAAAGCTGTAATAGATGCTCTTATCAAACAAATGGCTATAATTTGTTTTGCCAAGTAAAAGATCACCTCTGACTCTGCTAGTTCTGCAGAGATCTCAAAACAAAACCCCAAAAAAACTACAAAATAAAAATTCCAGTTGGAAAAAAATAGTATGCAGCTGCATGTAGAAGTAATTTTCTGTCCTGTTTTTTTTTTGTTGTTCTTAAATGTAAAATTCCCCTTTCTCTATGTATTTTCCCTAGCCTGAAATTTTAAATTGCTTACTTCGTTAGACTAAATTGTTATAAATTGCAGCCTCTAATGGCCGTAAAAGTGATATTCTCATAAATATCAGTACAGGTATCAAGGAAAATGGGAATAAGCCCTGTGTGAGTAATCCTGCAGGTTTTGTGCCTTCTGGTCATGATTCAGCATAGCACTTAGCAGCATGTGCTCTGTCTTACATGCACATATTGAACTCAGCAGGGGTATTTTCATAGCTAAAGGTAAGGGTGCATTTGAGCACTCTACTGGATTAGATTCAGAGCAATCCTCACCTGTCAAGATCCTGTTTATCGCAAATAACACAGCAGATTTTGCAAGACGGAAACACTCATTTCACACTGGAAAGCACTGCTTTACTCTTCAGAAAGCACCAAGGTAACTACTTACATATAACCACAGTTTTGCTATGAGTGTTCCTCCCAGGCTGTACTTACCTACTTAACAGGTGAGTGCTTATGTACAGAACAGTGCAATGCAACTAACTATTTAAATTCTCAGTCTTGAATGTTGCTACAATAAAAATTAATTTTAAAATAAAGACTTCAACTACTGAAATCAACCTAATGTTGAGAACAGAGAGAATTATTCTAAATAAATGCATATGTATGATCATATTTGGACCACGTTCTTGAGAGATTAATGGATCACTGTTACTTAAATAAAGATGTTCCCACCACCACCTTACCCCACCCAAATCTTGAGAGTTTCTTCTGTTAGCACGTCACTGCTAATCACGGCATTTCTCTTAAAGAAGTCATCCATCCTTTTTTTTGTGAATCAGTAGAGATTGTTTCTAGGTCTTTCATTCTTGACTTGCATGCAAATAACATCAAAATATGTCCTCCATTCTAAAATGGTTTTCTTCCTTACAAAAGTGAAAGGAGAAGCAGTTTTCAGCCAAAATATTAGGCAAGTCTTTTTAACCAACTACTCTATCAGGCTTTGTGTTTTTTAAATGTTGTTTAGCTTTGATATTTTTATATGATAGATCCCATGAAAAATCTGTTATTCTCAAAGTTTAACCACATTGAACAGGAACATTCAAATAGCCTAATGATGCCTTCTAATAAATGAACAATCTTGTGATATAAGAATCCTGAAAACACCCCCTTTCACTGAAGAAAACATCCAAATATTCTTAAACAAGAAAAGCATGCAAGTTAAGTTTGCCCCTGACCACTAGTAATATAAAAAAGTACTAATAACACTTAGTTCTTTATTACAATCAACATAATAGTGATCAAGTAAAAGTTCAGACAGTGCCAATAGCTAACAAATATATCAGGACCACTTCTTCACACCGGACATGTAAGCTCTTCCAACAAGTTTTAATTACAAAAATGTGAAACAATGCAAAGACAGTGTGAAAATACATTGCCACGGTACATGGCTGACAAGTTAAACAAGTGACACCTGTCATATAAATATGAAGTGGAACTTAACCTTTTTTCTCAACTCTGTTGGTAATGCAGAAAGTACACAAGTTTTTCAGTCACTTACGTGGGGCTTCTCAGTGTTAAGGAAAAAAAAAAAGAAGTGTAACTATAAAGGAAAGGTAAAGCTAGACTATTCTTACAAAAGCTGATAGGGGAGGGCAGAGACAGAAGGACTGTAATGAACAACACCAGAGTAATGAAAAAAGCCCATGGATATCATCAGTCTGTAGGTAAGTAATTTTTAAATGACCTTTAGCCTTAGGGACATCATGTTTCATTTAGAAATTGAATAAGGCAGCTGCATCAGCAAATCCATCTCTCAGGGGTTACCATTTATTCCTGCCTAATGAAAATTACTGATAAAAATCTGCGTTTTTAAAAATGTTTGCCCGGGGGTGATAAAATTTGGTTGGCCATATTTGATGCTTCTTGAGGTAAGGAAATATATGAATGATACAATGGTTATGGCTTTAGTTTGTAAACCTCTCTGACTTGATTGCAACTCACCTAGCAAGTCTCTCCTTCCTGCCAAAATAAGATTGTATGGTCTAGCATGTAAGCAAATACCATGTTCTGTCTGTTTGCTTGTGTTCTTTTTCTTTAAGGTCTCAGGCAACAGGGCTTCCCTAATTCATTTCCAGGTTTTAGCAATCTAGAAGAGTCACCTGTAAGCAGCACCCTTGCAATGGGACTGTTGTCACGGCTGCAGTAAGAATACTCCCGGTCCAAAGGAGAACACTTAGGAAGACACCCTGTACCAGTGTGTTAAAAACATGGAAAACTTTCCAGTTCAGTGGATCACACACAACCTTTTGCAACCACTACAACTGGAGAAGAACTCCAAGTGCAAATCATCTAACCCTCATTAATCCCAGACACTGCTTATTTGTTGAAAGCAGTTCCAGCTGAAAATTTTAATTCTTGGAATTACAGTGGATTGGTAACAAAAGATGATGTGCTCATCAAAGGTAAGAGATACCATCTCCAATTTCATTAATGGTTTACATTGTCTCTTTTTGGACCTTTTGTTCCTCCTTGGAAAATGAGTTTTTTAATCTGAGTTCTGAAAGGTTTTCTTCATGAGCAGTGTTGAGGGACGTTGTACTTTGGTAGCCCAAGTATTTGCTGACAGCATTTACAACTGACTCTTCAAGGGTTTAATCTTCCATGTTTTGGAAATAATTGTAATGGTTGTCACAGTGAGCCCCAAATCAGGGAAAAAAGAGTTCAAATGGTCCTGCTGTACTGAGCGTATCAATGTTGGGCTTGTATATGCTGAATTAGTCTGGTATATAAACTGCTTCAGTGGTATCTGTGTACCTAAGGAGAAAGACATAGTACAATGAGGAGTTACATTATTAGGGAGCCCTTCCTAATGTAAAGGGCTACTCACTACCTTCTGGGTCACCAAGGTCTTCCTTCAACAGAGACTTATGTATGAAGCACAAGTAAAAGTTTAAGTCTGCTCCTGAATGGTCCCCAGACCTCAACGTTAGGACTTCCATTACAAAAGTGAAAATACGAGATTATTCCAAGCTATGCTTGGACATACACCTGCTTGTTCTCTTTAGGACATGCCCCAACATCAACGTGCATTATTTTTGTAATAAAATTGAACATGCTTTATTAAAAAGCAGGGATAACATGTAAAGACCTTGAGAACCCTTAACTATTGCGTGACTATACAAATTATTTTCTGCCATATTGCTCTGCTTTACTCTGTTTGAACTAGAATTTTTTTCTGAGGTCAATGCTTATCTGTAATGGGCAGCTTGGTAGGCTACACGAAGAGTAAATGAGGCATATCAAGCCAGGAAGCAGCAGTTCTTCCTTACTGATATGGAGCACGTAATCCTAGTCAGAGAGATTTCCATTAAGTAACTGTGCCTCCTTTTCCAATCATCGTTTTGCATGTGCAGTGTATGGCAACACAGCCTGTGTGTAACACCTGTGTAGGGGTAGAATTTATTAACCAGCAAGGCTGGCTGAAAGCTTTTGCTTTGTCTCAAAGCACATGAAGAGGGTACAGTTATAGTATTCAAGGCTGACAGCTGGAGTTATTTTAACCTGGGTGACATAACCAAGGTTATCTATGGTAATGCAACTCTCAGTACAAAGAACATCTCTAAAAGGCTGAGTAGGGGTACAGATGTCAAAGTACAATGAAAGGACCCACTGACCATATCACAAAATCACCTTAAAATGTGAAATAATGCTTAGCTTGAGAAACTGAGGAAGAACCTTTGTTTCAGTTCCTTATTTTCAACCACGTGCTCTTGAACCCTGTGCTTGCAAAACAACATCAGCACTAAATATTTTGCTCAAAGTGGTTTACGAATAACACTTCAGCTTTTTAGCCAGCATTCTCAGTTTGTCGCATATGTTTGCATTTCTCTAAGGAAATACTGTGATTGCTTGAAAGAGGTCCTTCTACTCACAAAACAAAGCTTGATTTCATGCTTGAGACAGAAGTTCTCCCTGCAAACAAAAAAGTTGTGGTTGGCCCCCCCCTTTGAATACCTTACACAACACACTAGATATGCTGCAAACTGAACATCTTATTTAAATGAAGTCTTTGATTTTTGTCCTTACTGTAATTAGAAACAATATTGTTCTTCAGTTTCTATAATTTGACTCCACAATAAATATTCTCCAGTAATAGATTTATAACTAAGAACTATAAAATGTATGGGATTGACTATCTATATAGGTAGCACTCAATGTAGCTGTTTATATCAGTCTTAAAACTATAAAAGATGTTAAATGTGAAATTATAATCACTTTGTTGTTGCAGGAAATTACTGAGATCAAATGTTTTGGACCCTGAGTCCCTTCATTTATGCCAGTTTTGCACCATTATTCTAATCCTACAGATCACCTCCTGACTTGCAGTGGAATAACAGAAAAATTGGATTTCCCCTCTCATTTTAGCAGTGACTAACGTTATGGCTGGATGCTTATATTGGCAGAGGTCTAATGCTTAAATTACAGATTGCCAAATTTAGCAATCACAAGACCTTTCCTCTCTTTACCGATGCAACTGAATTTGGTATTTCCCCTGAGAGTGATTGAAGTAACAGGCCAGAAAGCAAGCAGTATCTGGCTGCGACTTTAGCTGTGTTCCACACAGCAGCACACAATCATAAGAAACTTTCTCTGACTGTTCCTCTTTAAGAGAAGGATACCATGTTTGACCAGGTGGGAGACCCCTGTATTCCTACAAATCTCAAAGAGTCTTGCAGTAAAGGCCAGGAACTGATAAAAGGCTTGTCAAGGGGAAAACAACTGGGTATTTGGATGTTAGCTGTGTCTCATGACATATATGTATGTATATACATGTATACATATATATATATATGTCTACAAGGGTGCAAAATAGTTGCTCTGAGCTAAGCTTTGAAAATAGAAAGAAAAATCTTACATGAAAATGACAGGTCAGCCATAACCGAAGGTTAAAATAAACATTTTTGTTTGACCTCGGACTGGGAGCATCCCATCCTTACAGCACACATATCTTAGATGTCTAGCTTGACGATGGTAATATCTAATACCTCAGTGAAGAAAACAATGGCTTAGAGTGGCACCAGGTTCAGAAACACACAGGAAAACAAATTTGGAACTTGCCTGCTTACAGGCTCTAACTTGGTGA
>JAVSBS010024902.1:119855-157569 GCA_033124195.1 Coracias cyanogaster | reverse complement strand
TGGCCTTTAGAGGTTCCTTCCAACCCAATACATTCTAGGAGTTTATAATTTACAATATTTTGTGAGGTCAGTATATATCTTTAATTTAGAGTATGCCTGTTCTTAATAATAGATATTTCTGTAATTTCTCAAGAGTTTGAAAACATGACTAGAAGCTACTAGTGTAGATTATCTGAAGTTTATCTTACTTTTGATAAAATGCACAGGTACTTTGAGTAAACAGGAAGATAAATTAGCTGTATTACCAATCCAGTTATAAGGCTATTATTCTAGTAATGTATATTGCTATATTAATGCCATAAGACAGATCATCTTTGGTGCAAAGTAGGAGCAACAAACTCACTTTCTCCTCTTAAAAACCATGCCAACAGAAAATTACAAGTCTTTCTGTGCCTAATAGCTTTATGTTCCTACCAATAAGTTCACAAACCTATAAAATGTAGGCCCTGTTTTTTAAGGACTTTCTGAAATCTGGAAATAGACTAGAGGTCACATCCTGAAATTATTTTTTTATCATAATCAGCAAAACTTTCCTAGCATAAGTGACTGTACTATTTTTTTTCTGTTTTTAAAAACATGGATATTACTTGATATCTGCTAGAGAGGATATATTGGATTCCTTTTCAATATTATTTCTGTTTCTACAATGTATAAAAATGAATATTGATCCTCAAATGAGGCCAGTATGAAAGTACTTCTATGTCTTTACATTTACTTGCTTTTGTTATTACTAGGAATCTGTTACAATCAGTTCTTCAAGGCCATCTTGAAAGCTGAATATTTTAATTTTAGTCTCTACTTGAAAGGGAAGAGCTCTCCTAGTTCTTCCTTACCACTGGATTATCTGACAAAGCTAGATAACAATGTAGCACATTTTGATTTGACAGGACTAAGGAATTTATTGTGTGCTTTTTTGAAAGACATCTTGAGTTTTAAATGTAAGTATAATTAATGTAGCGTTACAAAGACCATCTAATGGTGCAGGAAATAAAACTCTCTCTCAGTGTGTAACTATACAAAAGTAGGCTCTTTGCCAGGTTCTCCCAGTAATTAGATTTATAATATCTTTTACAGTATGTCTGAGTTTTCCTTTTAATATGTTTATAATGGGGAACAATCTCTATATGGGTCTCAAAACCACAGACATACCTTAATCCAGTAAACTGTGATTACTGAATGTAGTGGGTCTGGCTGAGCTGGTTTTCCACATAGCAGCAGTGGTTTTTACTGGGAGCTAGAAGGATGTTGATAACACACCCGTGTTGTGACTGCTCCTGAGCAGGGCTCACACAGCACCAAGGCTCTTCCCAACATTCACCCCCACAGCGGGACAGGGTGGACAAGATCTTGGGAGGGGACACAACCAGGACAGCTGATCCGAACTGACCAAAGGGATATTCCAGACCATATGATGTCAGCTCAGCTATAAAGCTGGGGAGAAAGAGAAGGAGGGGGGTG
The DNA here is from genome assembly GCA_033124195.1 of Coracias cyanogaster. NCBI lineage: Eukaryota > Metazoa > Chordata > Aves > Coraciiformes > Coraciidae > Coracias > Coracias cyanogaster. Next base: position 156,111 of record JAVSBS010024902.1, on the reverse strand, counting down.
CCGTTCTGTTGTCCTCCAGAGCAACCGCTTCGTGTCTTGGAGCCCTGCTTCCCAGGGAGTGGCCAAACATCGCCTACTGAGGGGAAGTAGAGAATAAAACTTTGTTTTCCTTTGCTTCCACGTGCGGATTTGCTTGGCTTTGCTTCTATTATTATTAAACTGCTTTTTTGTTTTTCATCTTATTTTTCTCCCCTTTCTTTTTGCTCTGCTGAGGAGGGAGAGGGGAAGAAAAGGGGGGATGATAGAGTGGCTTGGTGGGCACCTGGCACTCAGCCAAGGTTAACCCACCACAGGTTCTCAGAAAGTATGCAAACAAACAGGTGAAGGGCCTGTATTAGCACTTCGGTATTTCCTCCTTGATCTCATTGTACTAGAGCTTGGCAAATCAGAGCCTCCTTTGCTGCACAATTAAGGAGAAAGCTAGTGTCTCTTCAAGGAGCTCACTGACCTGGAGCATGCTGCTGCCTGGGCTCTGGAGCTTGGTGGCGCTTAAGCAAACATAGGTATGAAACTTTCCAAAGTGCAGTGCACTTCTGCACAGGTGTTGAGGAAATAGTTTGGGAACACTTAAAAATTTTTAGGTGTCCCTAAGGTTAAATATCCTTTGGAAGGCTGGTTTGCTGGATTGTTTCCTTGGATATTAGCCCTTAAATTCTGCCAAAACACAGGCAGGTTTCTATTGGGCTTTTCCCTGGAATGACTTGCTGAAAAGTTGTACAACTTTGGTGTGTCTCCACAGGGAAAATTACCTAAGTCCAACTAAAGGGTCGGCATAATTTATAATGGCAAACAGATGAGAACTTTCCTGGAGTTTTCCCCTGGGTGGCATTACTCAGTTATTCTGCTACAGTAAAAGCCACTACGACTTCATGTCTTTGGCAGGTCAAACTCGAAAATCTTTGGGTACCCTCTTTTATTAAAAGACTCGCACGGAGTCTGTAATGGTTATACTGCCCATAGGACTAGAGAATAGCTATTCTGCTAGTTTCCTGAAAAGCAAAGTGCTCTTTGGTTTCTACATTAAAACATCTATTAATTTTAGGTAGGATTTACTATTTCTTCTCTTATAATTTTGCTGGTGCTCTAGAGAATTCTGGAGGACAGGACCTAGCCCCATAATTAAGGGAAGTGGTGCAGCAGCAGAGGGGTGTCAGCCTTATTAGTGGATAAAGATGGAAGTCTCACTCAACCTGAAGCCTAGCTAGTAGCAAAACTCCTTCTACCTGGGCAGAAGGGGGATTTTTCCAAAGTGTGTGGTATTCTCCAGGAGCTGTGAGGATAAAAGCCTCTGCCTTTTACATTTTTGCTGCATTCAAATCCTTGATAATGCCTCGTGTGATGTTCAGGTACAAGTGAAGGGCCTAAGGGAGCTGTTGCCCTGTTTCAGCCCTGATGTTTTACATAAACCTTGATTGCCATTGGTTTCTGTGGCAAGAGCTGCACGTTCTGTGCTTCCCTGCTGCTGCTCTATCTTCCACTGTGGTCATTGGAGCTGGTCCTGATGTCCACAGTCCTCCTGGCACAGGGACATGGGAACAGAAAGAAGCTGTATACAATGAGAGATTGTGGAAGGAGTGTGTTATCTTGGAGTACATTGGTGCATGTTGCAGTTTCTTCCTAAATTCATTATCACTCCAGCACACTTGATCTGTCCTCAAATGTGAGGCCATAGTGTACTGCTCATATTGACCTGGGATTTTCATGATAGCAGTTTGCCTCTCGATGGGTAATGGTGTGATGGTCATTATAGGGATTCACCAAACACTGGAACCCTCTTGAGCTGACACTGCTCTCTGACCGAGTGATAATCACATGTGGGCATGCTGATGACAGAAATGGTGCCTGGGAAGGATCAAACCTATTGCCAAGTCAAGTAAGGGTAAGGAAATCTTGAGGGAAGCAGGAGATAAGAGGTTGATAATGTGATTGTGGCTCTTCCAAGGCATGACAGAGAGTAAAGAGAAGTGGGATCCACAAGTCTAGATCTTTTTCCATGAATGTAGTGTAAGAAAACAAACGTTCTGTAACAAATGAATCTTCAGCTGTGAATATCTAGAAGGCCATTAGGTGGATTATGCAAGGTCAGAAAAATGAAAGAAATAATCAGCAATAAGCTTGATTTTTTGTTCATTTCTGTCAACTGGATTTACATTGCCTTTATTTTGAATTTTGCAAGTGAATTCTTTGTTTTGTCCTTTAGTCTTACCACACTCTGATTCTAATAATTTCAGAGTAATTTATAAACGTGATAACAGTCTTTTCTAATAAGCATGGTGAACACTACATTTCCGGCGTCCTGGAAAGGTCTGGTAGGACCTGTTGGGCTGATAGTCTCTAAAGAACCTTAAAAGATAATTGCATGTGCTGGTTTGGGTGATGTTCCATGCAAAACCCTGTATCATTAGGAGTCTTCCACTGGCAAGTGCTAGCCAGCTAAATATCACTGCAACAATGTGCAACATGGCCATGGAGACATCTTTTGAGACGTCAAAGTTACGAGGGAGTTGAGACTGATGTTCAGAGCATGAACAACTTGGAATGAACTATCCCTAAAAAGGCCCAAAGGATAGTGGTTGTTTTCCAGATTAGAAGTGGAAATGACTGATGTTGATGACAAAGTAGAATTTGTTGCTTACACCAAAGTTGTGTCTGATAGTTTACTCATAATCTTGTGACCTGTGAACTGGAAGCAAGTGCAACAACTGCACTCTATATTTATAGAGATTGCTGGAAGACACTATAATAGTACTCAAGTTTCTTCAGCCTCATCAAACAACAAGTTTAGGTCCTCAGTGAGGTGACCAATTCTTTCCTCATTCTTCTCTTACCAGCAATTTATGTGCAAAGGACAACGAAAGAACATGCCATGTCCCTTGCTAGTGGTATTGTAAAGCCATACCATGGGTTGCTGTTGCACTTTGGTCATGTTTGTGATCATGAAATAAAGCCCATTGGGGATTCAGTTCTGGACTTTTTGGTTTTGTGGGATTTTTAAAAAATAATTTTTCCTTTTTCTTTGGTCAGTCATTGGTTTGGTTAGTATTTTCTATGGATCACATGTAGGAAAGTTGAGGGACATGATGTTGGGAGGACAGGTTATTATTACCAAGCATAGAAGTTGTGTAGTAAGTGGAGGAAGAGAAGAAATACTGAAGTAGTATAAATGGTTACACCCTCTAATATGTTTAGTGGAAAACATAAATGAAAGAGTAATGTATACCAGATGTGTATAGCACAAGGAATATAATTCTGGTAGGAATAATTTCCAGTATGGAACAGTAGAAGGTAAGTAGGGCAAAGCAGAATGTATTGAAAGAGATCTCTTACTGTCAGGGCTGTGTCAGCACTTGCTACTATTTGTGGAGCTAGTCATTAGGTAAACTATTTTATTCTTCATGATACAGTTTTATGTTATAAGGATTAATGGGGGTGATCAATAGTCATTGACTAGTCAGTGATAAATGATCAATAGCCAATGAAATATAATCTTAGCGCTGTCTTTTAATTACCCAGGTTATTGGAATGGCAACACTGGTGCAGGTTGTCCTTCAAAATCTGGGAGCTGTAAGAGCTCTGGCAGCCCTCTTTCTGCAGAACTTCACCACAATGGTGAATCTATCTCTTAATCTATAGTCTTTGAAGTGATCATTTCAAATCTCACACTATCCCTCTGAGAGCCGAAGGATAAGATTAACCTTCTCAAAGTTGCTTATGCGGTTTGTTGGTGTCAGAATAGGCAACGCCCAGCCTCTCACCTAAGCAATAAAAACATCATCATCATGCGTGCAGTGAAGTTACTGATGAGCCTTTCCCTTCTAGAAAGCAATTCCAATGAAAACGGTGTTTTAGTTATCCAGAGTTGGACGGTTCAGGGCAATAGTCTGGAACCTTAATCTTGTGGTAACTAGAGTTGATAAATGAGAACATTGCACTTAAATGAGGTTTTAAGGCCTTGGTTATCAGTGCAGGTATCTTTGGTTCCCAAAATGAATCCTGGGCCTTAATGAAATTGTTGTTTCAGACATAGACCCTGCCTACAGGACCAAAGTCATTTTCCTGTCCAAAGTCAAGGAGTTGTCCCCTTCCTGTCTTCTGTGGTAGGAACCACTAAGTAGGAATGCAGGGTAATTTTTCTATAACTTCTTCTGTGGTAGCCCACTTGGAAGTTGTCTTTGTCACAACAACCCAGGAGAACTTTGCTTGCATAGGCAGCCAGACTCACTACTGTAGGCTTTGTTTCTGTAGGGTTAAGGTGTGTCTCTAGACACCAATTTGTATAAATGCGGTTGCTCCAAAGAAGGAACTGCTTTTATTTCCCTCATTTATTGGAAGAAAAGTAATTTACTTCTATTTTCCAGCCTCCTACCCACACTGGTGCAGTTTTGTGGCTGGTCCTAAAGGAAAAGCCAGGTCTTTATTCCTTCCAAATCACCCTTCCAGGGGAACTGACAGTAGCTGTGTAGTTCCTTCTCTTTCCCTCTTTCCACTCAGTCCCCTTTATGCCCATAGGGATTATATGCAGAGACACTATCAAAAGAATACTTGTATTTATAATCTTCCTATTTTCTTGGTCTAGAAAGGCTGTGTACATCTAAAAAAGAAGCTGACCCACTGCGGAAGCTTGTATGGAGGACAAAATGCTTTCCTGGAACCATGTTCCCATTCAAAGCAACACTTAACTTTGCAACACTGACATTGCAATGTGCAAGGAACAACTATTGCTATGCTTACTAGTGCAGGCTAATTTTTAGACATTATTTTATACCTCCTTGATGCTCCTGTGGAGAAATACAGCTGATTATTTTTTCCATGTAGCATTTTTGTTGCTTACACCTTGCTTTCAATGTAGCTGTGCACACATAGCTTTTCATAAATGCAGGAACTGTTATGCACTCCTGTAACACAGCAATACATGTTACATTTAAGTGTAAAATGTCATGGTTTATAAAATCTTGCAGAGAATAATGTAATCCTGCTTTCTTTTGCCATCCAAATCCAGTTGGGCTGGGTAAGTGCTGGACTGGGAGGTGTGGAGGATTACGTGGGCCGTGCAGGTAACAGCCATGGTGATCAGACAGCTTGGTGCTGCTGGGTTAGCTTGGTGTGGGTGGGATGTTCACTTACAGCTGCTCTGTGAAATACGGGTATTGTATTGTAAAGTGCTTTGTGATTGCCTGGCTTGACGTGTGCGATGCAAGCATCATGTATCACTATCGACAGTAAAAATTGAAAGACTATTGTATTGACTAGCTCTCAAGGAAAGAGCCTTATGAGAAGAGAAAGCAAGTCCCCTTTATGGCTGTTGGTCCCCTCAGGAGACTGTGATGGAGTGCCAAAACTGAGTCATTTTGAAACAAAGTATCTGTAAATGGATTCCTTGTTCATTTAAAGGAAGTAGAGGGACCACTACGGAGGCTTCTCTGGGGAATGTCACGGCTTTGTTGTGCAACACAAAGACTGTGTTTGAATCAAGATGTGGGTACTTCTAACAAGATCTTTCCTAGCAATGTAAGGCAGGCACTACAATTTCTCCAGAACCAAATTTATAACCTTGAAGTTTGTATTAGTTCTTTGAGATTGCTTTCCATCTCTTCTTCTGAGCTAACCTCTCCTCCATCATGGAAAATCTGTTAATGAGCTGTTTCTTTCATTGATTACTGAGTTTCACACAGGCTGTACAGGGAGCGAAGACACATTTTCTTTAATGGTGAAACTGTTGATCTTTCTGCAAGGCAGCAGGCTGACCTATGTGCCAGGACATTTAATTGGAGGGATTTTTTCCCCTGAAGCTATTTCCTTCATACACAAGAAAAAAACATAGGAGGGGGAGAGAAGAGCACAGAAAACATGAGGAAACGCTTTATTTTTTATCATTGGAATAGATTGTAAGATGGGATTTATTGTCTCTGCTATATTGAACTTGCTTGCTGAGCCTCGGTGCAGCTGTGACAATTGGTGTCATCCAAGAATACGCTTCATTGACAGATTGAGGTGGCTTTAGAGAGTAACTTATTCTCCAGCATGATTTAAGACATCAGACTCTAGGTGCAGCTCCATTTGGACTTTGTTAATACTGAGAGGATGTGGCTTCATGCAGCCAGTGCTGGGTAGCACAAGAACTCCTGTGGTAGCACTCCAGGTGCTTGGTTAATGTCTTACTCCTCAGGGCATTTCATTCAGCCCAGCCTCACTGCTGCTCCTACTGCTTCCTGCACCAAAATGTTGACAGTCAGAATCAACAAGGTTGGAAAAAAGGCTCTGTCAAAGTGAGAGAGATATAGAGTGGGGCAGAAACGCAGACAAGTGGTTGGACAAAAGTCACACAAGTGAGTGGCAAAGTTCAAATAATTTTTAAAAAAGGCAGACCCAAATAATCTTAATTAAGTGCTTGTGCTTTAACAGCCACAACATGACCTTTCCTCTAATTGTGAAGCTCTGAACTAATTTTTTTCATTACAATGACAGTCCTTGTAATAGATCTTCAAAAGGTGACTATGGTCTTGACTGTTGACAGTCACACAGGTTAATTTCTTTGAACTATTCTAGTCTTTGCTTTGCAAAAGAAGAACTTACAGAAATGAAGCTGATTGTATGGAGCTGCTGCTCCATGCCTCCCAGAGAGCAGCAGGTTGTGTAACACCTGCTGAAGTTTGAGTCAACAGCATAGTTTGTCTTTTGTCACGTGTTCCTCTTAATAAAGAAAAGGAAAAAAAAGTAATTTTGTGTGACATGGCTCACTAGGCAGACAGCTACATAACACATTGTGCTGTGAAATCCTGCTGGTACTCCACAGTGAGTACTCAGGTTATGTATTGGGTCTTAAGGGCCTAAAAATGACCCTCTACAGTAAGACTATGTTCGTCAAAGGTTTTAAGTGGTTTTGATTTTGACAATGACAGTAAGGATGTCCAGGATGGGGGGGGAGAAATACTTCTGCTGACTTTTGTGAGATCAGGATTCCACGACAAGGGAAAGGCCAACATCAATCTGAAAGGATGCGTGCACAAAACCCGAAGAGTCCAGATGCTTGGCCCAATTTTGCCCCCTAGCCATGAACCAAGACCAGTGTGAGAGCTCCTGCTTTTGACATAGCGGACAGTCACTGCACTAGAATCTGTCTTTTGCAAAACAGATGCTAAGACATGCTGGGACTGCAAACAATCGACACAACACATTTTTGGGGTCACTCATTATGAGGGAAAGTATGCCATGCTGCAATTAAATCTGCAAACACAATGTGAGGTATTATCTTTGGAAAAAATAAAGGGGAAACCCTCTTGAATGAAATATCTGGATGCAGTTAAGAAATGAAGGACAAATTATACTGGCATAAACTTTTGCATCCACTTGTGTCAGGGGAGCCAATTTAGACCAGAAAGGAGCTGGCACCTATAGATATGTGTTTGTGTTTTGTTTTTTTTTTTAAAGCACATGCTGAAGACAAGTAGATATATTTGATAGATGTAATTTAAAACTAAAGCTATTTTTTTCACAATGAAGTATGTATGCTAAGAAACTCTTCCATTGTGACTGCACTTATAAAATGTGATTTTTCTTGGCCTATCAGAGAATTATATATAAAGAATATTTGGAAAAAAGAATATTTGGATTTCCTTATCTGCAAAATATAACTTCCTTCATGCTGAGTGAGTGGTAGGAGTAGAGCTGGGAAAACTGTCCATTCTTCATATGAGTCTATTTGTATTAAGAAAGGTTTTGTGATGTAGACATGGATGATGGTAGCAACTGGTGGCATTGTGGCAATTTGTAGTAGCTGACCAACGTCACACACATTATTTTTATCCTTTTCCCATTGAAATGGCCAAAAGAGTTATTGAACTGCTAAGTTTGAGTCAACAGCACAGTCAACATTGTTGATTCCCTTGCTAACAAAACTATGGTGTAAAGAATGATTTATATGAAAAGTTTAATTTGCAGAGTGGAAGTTCATCCTTATTTCTATGAGGGAGTAAGTGTTACACAGAGAGTCTTGTTCTGGGACAGACAGCACATCCCACGTATCTGATAGATCTTCAGGGTTATTTCAGAGCAAAAATTTGTTTCATGGATCAAAGAGCTTCACTGGTGTGGCACAAAGCTCTGCCTCTTATATAGTGATGAAGGGGAGAACAAGTCAACTTCCCTAGAAATTTGCCATAAAATCCCATTGTCTTGGCTCTTTTTTTTCCCCTCTATACCTTGGATTTTGCTTGGCGAAAATCTGTAAACTATTTTCCTCTTCAGGACCCCAGTACTTACTGCTTAGTATTTTGAACATTTTTGACCATTGAAGAGGACTGCTTGAACCAACATGATCCAGGAATAACTATTCTGAGAACAGTCTGCTGAGTCCTCACAATTTTATTTTATGCACTGGAGGTGGAGGCTTCAAGCCCCTCGCAAATGCTGTCACAGATCTCAGTAGGGTCATTTTGCTGCTGTGCTCAAGAGAAAACAACAAAATAATTATTCAGGAAAAATATTTGAGAGCTTGAAACACTTTTTCTTATGTGCACCAGAGCCATGGCTTGGCAAACAATAAACAATGGGAAAGTTTGTCTCAGTAATACAACTTAACAGAATAAAAAAGCTGGAATTCTTTCAACAAAGCATATTCTCTTCCTTTCAGATATTATGAAAACTGATGTCACTTGTAATTCCTCAGGAAAAAAAAAAATCTCTACAGTTTGCAGTGCATCAATGCAGTCATTTTTTCCCCTGACTAATCTATAAAAAGACATTGTATACGAATGTTATTTTCTCTTCCAGAAATGCATTCCTGGAACATAATAAAAGCTTTTCTGTTGTTGCTCAGTAATTTGGGTAATAGTTTCTCCATGAAGTTTCATAACATTTATTTACTACCATAAATGATTGGAATAAGTGGTTTCAGCAGTCAAAACTGGAATCCCTCTGCAATAAGCTTTCTTACTGTATTAATTTTGTAAGTATTACGCCTAAAATAATTTCAAATGACAAGTTTATATAAGTAACATAACGTGGATATTAAATAAATCCGTAGAGTTCTGTGTGTAATGCACAGGAAATTTTAATGGCAGAGCATCAGCTGTGTAGATTCAACTGAGCAAAACTTTTTATAGAATTATTGACAGCCTTGGATAGTTACAAGTATTTCTTATTGGGATCGATTAGATTGCAGCAGTTGTGGTCGACAGCACTTTTTTGCTTATATTTGTAGTGCCTCAAGAGTTTCTCTTCCCACAGAATGAGGATGCAAATTTCTGACAAGTCCCTCTGGACTGCTGTGAAGCAAAGTCTACACCTTGATTTACTGGCCAAGAAGCAGCAGCAGGACATGCTGCCTCCTGCTTACCGAGGGAGCTCAGGAGAACAGCAGCTGTGTGAAGGCCTCCTCTTTAGGCATGGGCTTGCACATCTTTCGGTGTTGTAACTTGTGCGTATCTATGAGCGTGCCTCGGCTGCATACCAGGCATAGCTGGTGGGCAGCGCTGGCTGTAGGAGCTCCCCAAGCAGGAGGGAAATTGCATTTTCCTGTAGCCCTGTTGTCAGCTCTATTAGTGAAGGTGTAATGGAAGTGAATTTGAGAGGGCTCTTCCTCTCATATGGTTTGGGAAGTGTGGGAAAGAGAGGGAGAGGTGCAGCTTGGCTTGCTGTGTAAAATGTATTGTGCTGGGTGACATGAAGCTGGAGGGTTTGATACTAGCAAGGATGACACCGTTTGGGCTGGAATCAGCACAAACACAACCAACCTTTGGGTGAAGCACATGTGACACAGTTTGCATGTATCTGCTGCGATTGGTGTTTACAAGGACACGTCAACTTCTCTTTGCTAGTCCTTACTTGTATAGAACGCTCTGGGAGGATGGGGCTATAATGAGTAATGCTATGCCCTCTCGTCTTTACTCCTGTAATTGCAAGGAAATCAGTCAGCTCATCTTATCTTTCACTGTAGTCATGTATTGTCAAGCAAGTGCTTTGGCATGTCAGTCAAGCTGAATTTCTCCTTCCTTTTTGAGTTACTTTGTTTCTTTGGCATCTTGCCTTCACATGCTGGTTGTGGTTTACATTGCTGCCATTGGATGCAGTAAGTGATGATCACTGAAAGGTGACTAGAACAATGTCAATGATGTTATCTAAATTAAAGATGATGCCTACCTGTTGTTTTGGGAGAGGAGGCTGTTGTATTGCACTGTTTTCTAGTGGTGCTCATTTAATCTGAAAGATGAATCACCTACTAACGGATTTAACCGTCTTATTTTTTTTCACACACTAAGTATCATCCCCCTTCAATGAAATACAGTTTGAAGTTTAAGTTGGGTTCATGAGGCAAGTTGAAGTAAGATGATGGCTTTAGAAATCAGTGTATTAGCTAGTCCCGGGGACTCTCCAGTGTGAGACAAGGAAAAAAAAAATTAGAGGGAGGAGAAAACACTCACAACCTGTGCAGTCTGTGGGGGCATCATTAAAGAGTTTAGTGTGGGAGTCCATGAATATGTCAGGAGAGCCCTCTGACTGCTTCAGATGTGGAATTCGGGTAATGGAGAGCAAGCTAGATTTAGCCGGCCTCTGGTTTTCCAAATATCTAATGCAACCTATAGTTAGAAATATTATGAGTGTCATCATGTATGTCTCACAATGATGCTTTCTTTATCTGGAAGCATAACTGATTTCAAAGTTATTGGAGGATGGATGTGGTGTTTCAAGTCTGGGTTTTTTTTTTAATAAAGGTTTTGCATTATTCTCATCTCTGGGCTTATTGGCCATAGTTTTTGGTTTTGTGTTAGTTCAATAATATTGTCCCCCCAGATAATTTTTCCTTAAATCAGATTTTGATTTTCAATAACTTCACAGGGCATTTCATTCCTAGAGTGGCTTTTAGGCCTTACCCATGCCCTGTGGGGCTGAGCTGAACCGAGGCCCTTTGCACTCCCTCGCATCTTCCCATCAACTTCAGTGACCGATGGTGCTTGGAACAGAATTACTCCACTGAGTCCTGAAAGTAGGTTAGACTGGTATTTTTCACAAGCTTCCCTGGAGGGAGTTTTAGATGTGCAAATCCCAGTGAACTATCATCTCAGTGAAATGTCACCGAGAAATCAGATAGAGAGAGATGAGTCCCTTTGCTTCCTCTTGGAAACTTTTGGAAATTGGAAAAGGATCTGTAGCATCAAGAGAGGCCAGAGTGCACGTGTGAAGTGTTACCCTGTATGCCCACCTCACTCACTGCTAGTCCTGAAACTTCTGCTGGGACAGCATGTTCTTTTTACCTTGCTATTCCCGGGCAATTAGAATATGAAATAAAAAGGAATGTCATCTAAATAGGGCCCCTTTGCTATTTCTTACATAATATTCTGCATGGAAAGAATGGCATATTGAACCTACTTATGGCACAGAGGGATGATAGGCAGTTTAAAATCCTGCCCAGAGTTCAACAGCAGACACGAGTCTGGCCTGAACAGGCACCTGTATTGCTTTCAACTCGGTGGTACTGTGTTTATTGAACAAATGCTTTTTATATGTATTATATGAAGAAAGTTAAGGTTTTAAGAAAAAAGACACGATAACTAAGGCGGCCATTCCCACTTTTGTGAGACTTCTAGCAGCTCTGTAATCTGATTGTAATGTAAATCATTGGGAAATTCTATAGATTTTTAAATGGGCTTTGGATCTTATCCTTGATATCCAGGGAAGCCTAAGTCACTTAGGCTCATTTCCTTGGAAAGGCTTAGGTATCCTAATTCCCATCAAAATACTTTTCCTCCTGGATACTGACTGCATTGAACTGCATAATATATTTCAACTTTCCTTCACACTGATGAAGAATTAATCCTTTTTTACAGTTGTAGGTTTCATTTAAAGTTACTTCTAAACTGAAAAACTGAAAAATTCTCAGGTTTGGGCTTGTTCAACACACCTGAAGACAAACAGCATAAGAAAAGCCATCAAATTATACATTTCCAGAGATAATTAAAAACTCTCTCATTTTTTCACTGAAGGAAGTATTTTATTAGAGAGGGTAGTGAAAGCTTTTGATCACTGAAACTGTTTAGACCCTTGGGCTCAGAGCATGTTGGGCTCTTACTCCAACCAAGCACACAAGGATTCAGTTGTAAATGTGCAGTGTGTTGTCAATATCTTTTCATTTATATTTATTCTTTCAACCCTACCTGTAGTGTGTATACATACATATATGCAGATCTATTTCTGTGGCTGTGCAGAATCTAGAGAAATACTGGGGAAATGTACTTTTACATATGAACTATGTAGTGCTTCATTCTGCACGGACAAAATGTCATAATGAACTATCTCTTTTGTCAGTAATACAAAGCTACAGGTTTTAATTTCCAGGATTATTAGTTATCTAGGCTTGCAAACGCCCTGGCTGGCTTTGTAAACCTGATAGTCCAAATACCCCGGTGGTGATGAAAATACCCTCGCTGTGTTGCCCCCTGTCCTGTAGGTCTCTTTTTCTCATAGCTTCAAAAGAATGAACCTCCTCGTACTCACTTGTGATTTCCTATCTAACAAGTAAATGTCAGAAGCAGTGGGGACTGCGGACCTGAAAATAATATTCAAAAGGAAGCCCCGTGTTGTTGCAGTCAGTAGCATCTTCCTTTCATCAGTTACAAAGGGCACATAGACACCTGATAATAGAAAATAATTGTTGCACAGTTCTGCATGCAATGGGACATCAGTCTACTTTTCTTTACTGTTTTTTAAAATAACGCATGGGTGAGGCCAGTTAAACGGCATCCTTTCCCAGCCCTCCTGCAATGCAAAACCCAGAAAGCCCTTTAAAATATTTTTTTTATAATTGAACCCCATCAGCTTTGATGCATTTTCCAGCTACCTGTAAAAACAGAGCCCCAAAATGTTACTAATAGATTATTGGTGACTGAATGTACTGAGCTAAATAGCAGTCAGTTAAAGGTTGGCCTGGCTGCTCTTGCTGAGAGATTTTGACTAATGAGACCTTTGGAAACAGATCTGATCTTTTTCTGCAAGGTGCTTGAACCAGACATTGAGGTGCTTTGATAATTGATCCTTTCATCTCTTCTGTGCCCTGTTAGTACATTGTAACAAATAACACATTTTTTCCTCCAGTGCCTTTAAAAATAGATTTTGCTGCAGTTGGAAAAGTTATTTTGCAGTTTAATTTCCACAGTCAGAGGCTTTTCATTAGCACAGCTTCCTATGACATGAGTTTATTCTGTGTGTCATTCAGTTACGTTACGGACAATCGCAGCAGTAAATGTCTAGTAGGTATACAGGTTTTTGTAATCAGTCCCTGACAACATCTGTCAAAACAATATGGGAAAATCCTGGCTTGCTTTGTCATTACAGAATGGGACTGTTTGTTTATTCAATAGGAGAAATAACGTATATTGAGAGGAGGCCAAAAGAGTCACACTGACTCAGTTACTGAGACTTCCAGCTTCCAGCTACAGGATATTTTGGTTCCAGCATTTCACATCAATAATAAACAATCTTTATGGGAACCATCAAATGATAAAAATGAGATCATGAATTGCGAGCTAGGCTATATATTTTTTGATCTCTTGTATGCTATAGTTTACATTAGGGTCAATCTCGAGACTGGAAAGAGGCAGATTCTGTATCTCAGCATTTCAAATAATTGTTTGCCAGCTATGTTGAGATACTATCAATAATTCATCACTGTAGTTCTTCCAAGATGGTCTATTGATGCAAACTGTCAGAGCACATGGTAGTAATACGAGCATTTATGTGATTTACAGATCTACAAAATAGCGAATAACTAGAAATTTCTTCAACTGACAGTATGCATAGGCTCTTGAACATCAGAAATAGGGTGTGTGACAGCTGTGGCATGTATAAATCACAGCTGACTGTTTAAAGTGTTCTCTGGGTATAAGTACATGCACTTACACTGGCATCTTCATAGTCCATTTCCAATATCTGACTGACAGACTGTATTTTATGTATAGTGCATTTTCTTATGTTTTTATTAACTCTTTAATCCCTCGAGGTGCTCCATGGTTACAGCAGTATATCTTGGTGAATAGAACTGGCAGAGCTCAAAACACAAATGTTTCCCTGCCAGGCAGTGTCGCCTGGGCCTGTGGGTTTTTGGTAATTTAGGTCTTTGGCAACATACTGGAATTGTGTTGTAAGAAGCTTAGAAATGGTGACTCATACAGTAGTTTATTTTGATGTCTTGACAAAATTCAGGTGAGAGGCATTCTTTGATTGCAGCTACATGAATAAGTGCCAGTAGCAATGGGAAAAGCTTCCTCATGATTCAGCTGAATTCTCATCTCTGTACCAGCCTTGGTCCCAGAGCTGTTCTGGTCTCTCTCTGTGCAGGAAAGCGCTTCCCTAACAACAAACTGAAGTTGTTCCCACTTTTCCAAAACTTTTGTCCACTGTAGCCTGATCTTTTAGCAATGTATGTTAATCTTGAACTGTCTTGGTGTTTATCAGACCCTGCGTACCACCAGCCTATAATGTATGATTGGGAACATGAGTTTAGAAAATGTATTTACACTAAAAGAAGTGAGGACCACTGGCTTTTTTGGTCTTTTTTTTTTCCCTGGCATAGTGTGTAGGTAGAGTATAATTCATCTTTCTAGCACCAGTGTGGTCGATGAGTGCTGTGGAGGCAGAGGACCTATCCCTTGAACTTGTGTGTTTTAAAGATGCTTAGTAGCTTGAAGCATTTTAAAAGAGCAGCATTTCTATGGTGATGGAAGTTTCATTCTTCCCAGGAGTACATCTACTGGGTGCTATCATTTATACTTGAACAGGAATGAAGAAAGGGAAATGGGAATAGGGGGCAATCTTTGGCATCCAGTTAAGGTAGGAGAGGGGATGATATGTTGGATACACCCATGTTTTCCTCTCTTCCCCCATATAATCCCATGAAGGCACTTGGTGTAGTAGTAAGGTAAGTGACTGAAAGCTGTAAATACTGGAGAGACTTCTGACAGTGCACTGGTGTCTGAGACTTTAAAGCCAATTTATGCAAAAGAATTGCCTACTATAACCCTCTTCAGCAGGTATTGGTGGGCTTGTGATGTCTATACTTGGGCCAGTATAGATTATAAATGTGATTTTTAGCTTTATCTCTTTCACTACAGTAGGGAATAAAACCAGTACTCAAGACTTTGAGGGTATTTTGTGCCAGCACAGCACACTGCACTGTGCTGAATGATGCATGATGGAAGATCACACAGCAGCCTTTTTTCTGCAAACCCACCTGAATGTAGCCTCATTTTATTCTAGGATAGCTGTGGCTGCACGTGCCAGTCCAGCTCTGCCCCACTGTTCCTCACGGGTTTCTCTTTCCTTCTTTTCACAGTGTCTCATGATTGCG
This sequence comes from Coracias cyanogaster, assembly GCA_033124195.1. Taxonomy (NCBI): domain Eukaryota; kingdom Metazoa; phylum Chordata; class Aves; order Coraciiformes; family Coraciidae; genus Coracias; species Coracias cyanogaster. Next base: position 140,774 of record JAVSBS010024902.1, on the reverse strand, counting down.
TGGCCACAGAGTGATTCCACTCAGCGTAAATGTGTATATCTCGACGGACAGACAGATTTCATGTGTATGAGTAGCAGGGATGGTTTCCATCTGGGAGGTGAGCTGAGTCACCCTTCAGCTGCGTGACGGGGCACAGGAGAGTAGGTGGGAAGGCATCCCTGGTGTGGGGAGGGGACCATGGCTTCTGGCAGCTCCCTGTGCAGCACTGAGCCCAGCGTAATGCGAAACTGGACATGAGTGCCTGCAGATTTGTGGGACCACTGCCGTGCCTCATTGTATCTGTGGTTTTGTCCTGAAACAAAACAGGTTTTGTATGCCCTCCGCAATGAGCCATGACTGAAGTGTTTGTCTGCTGTTCCCTGAAGGCTGGGAGATTTGCTGTCTGAGACAGGACTGTGTGATAGGCATCAGCCGCAAGCAGGGTGTGACCTGCCCCTGTGGTTTTGGGTCTCGTTGGGGAAGGCTTTTTGTGGAGCGCTTCTCCTTTGGTGGTGCTTGGCACAGTGCAGTTCACGGCACATTTACCCCAGTCCCATTGACATCAGTGGGCTTTGGCTCAGGCTTTTAATTGTGGTGTTAAATATATGGACAAGAGGCTGTCCTGAGTGGCTGGGACATAGTCACTAATGAAGTGAGCTCTGCACCCCTCGTGGAGGGGCCTTCCTTGCCCAGCCCTGACACCTTGCAGCATTTTCTGAAATTCTTCCAGCTCAAGTTTTTTGGGAAGGAGGGAGACTTCACCTAAGCATATGTGCAAATACATGCCTGTAGGAAAGCTCTACTAAATAAACCCATTATACTGTTCTTCCATGTATTATAGTCTTTTAACATGTCTTTTAAAACATGTTTTAGATAGGAAAAAAGTACAGGTTTTTGTCTGGGATTGCTGAGGGGGAAGCATTAGGGCTTCAGGCAAAATCTGTTAGGCCATTTTCGGAAGTGTGGCAAAAAAGCCCCAAGAACTTCATTTCATTAAAAAGCCGGTGTTCTCAGTGAAGCTGCATCTAAGAAATGCTGTTATTTCATTTCGACATCATGCTAAGAAGAATAACAGAATTTCCGAGCTGTTGTCTCAGGCTTTCTGTAGGTTGAAGGTTTATGTTCTGCTCCTGTTTTGATAAATCTTCCTTCCAGGCATAAGGTGTAGAAACTCTTAATTAAAGCTTAAAATCTAGAGCAAGGGTAAGTGTTGTGGTAAGGTGCAGACACTTGGTTGCTGTGTAATTGCCAGGCAGAAAGAAAAGATCACCATGTAGTCAATACACAACTGAGATGGCCAGGGAGACTGCCCGAGCGCTCAGGCGTACTCAGGTGGAAGATATTCCAGGTGAACATCTGGCTCTGAGAAGTGTCTCTGCTGCTTTCTTGCTCCCAACACGTGTTGTTTGCCTCAAAAATATTTCCAGAATATGCCATCCTGGGGGCAACTCTTTTCCATAGATGTCTATAGAAAGTGAATACTTCCTAGTTGGAAGATGTCACACTAATCATTTTGAGGTAGCTTCTTGGCATTTTCTGGAGGAGTCAGGTTCTACCCAGCCAGCCCAGGAGCTGGTGAGTAGCAGAGACAGCTGCAGCAGAGGCAACACTGGAGCTGCGCTGTTTCTCCTCTGCTTTGGCATTGTTTGGAATAATAGAATTGTAGAATCATTTAGGTTGGAGAAGACCTCTAAGATCATCAAGTGCAATCATTTGGGGCAAACAGTTTTCTAGTTCATAGCAGCAGACAACACTGCTATTCCCAGTGGAAGCAGGGGCATTCCTATAAGTATATAAGGCATGACCATACCCTTATTTTGAGTACATTAAAGTTATGCTGGCCTGAGGGGCTTGAGCGACAGGTGTTCCTTGTGAGGGTCTCATGAGAGCCTGTATCAGACAGCCCCGCTCCAGCACGCTGCCCTGCCTTACCCACAGCCTCGTGCAGCATGGGGCATCTCATCCCGAGCAGCTGCCTGGACAATGAGCAATTGTGGTTTCAGCTCTAACACCAAACATTTCCGGACAAAACCAGCTCTGCAGGGATGAGCTACTGGAGCGATGAGCTGAAGTCATTTAATCTCCCCATCAGGTTTGGCTCTCCACTCAATTTAGGGAGAATTATGCCTGAGTCAGGGCTATAGAATAGGTAAAATAAAAATCCTTCCTTCTCTTTCTTGAAAACTGATGATAGCATTTTAATAACTGTACAGAGAGCCTGAATATGTAGACTAATTTGCAAGATGTATATAAAATGTGTGTAACCTTTAAGGCACATGATGGACAGTGTCACTCGCTAAGTTTGTTATTCTAGTGATAAAATCAAATGGCTGCATATGTATTTAAAAAATTGTTGTGGCTGCAGGGAAAACATTGGAGCAATGAGGACATTCTCACTAACTTGGAGATTAGAGAGGCCTTTTTGGCAGGAAGAAAATGTAGTTTGCTTATAGCACCTGCATATACTTGCATGTCTATGATCTTCTAGTTTTTACAGCCTATGGTGTCTATTGTCTCCTTGATATATTTGCAAAATTCATATGATGTTCTTCTGGAAGTTCTGCTGGGTGGAGAGGAAATACAGTGCTTAGTACAAACAGTTCCCTCTAAATGCTGCATTCCTACAGTTATCTGTCATTTAGAAAAAATGCAACTCAGTAACCTATTTTTAGCACAGTTTCTGACAGTAGTAATTAAATATATTTTTAAAAATCATAGCCTGTAATATTAAACCAACTCCTGTCGTTATATTTACCATTGCTGTTATATGGTCTCCATTAAGTTAAGGTGGCATTTACTATTTATTTTGCCAACTATTTTGTCATTGAATCTTTCTGAGGAGAGGAGGAGAGGAGAGGGAAGAAGATACCAAGCTTGTTTGCATTAATTTCCACTGTATTTTTAATAACATTGGTTCACCTTAGTCCTGGTTGTAGATTTCTGGTTTGTAATGTGTCTGGGTATTCTAGTCCAATCTCAATCTGTTCAGAGTAGGATGGCCATGATTCTGAGTTTGTTGGAAGTTTTCCGGTATGTTAGGTAGCAGCTGGGAACCAAATTTAGTGAACAGTCCTACTGGATCCAGCAAAGATGCTGAGATTTAATTCAGGGGGTTCCTTGTGCTACAGGTGGAGGAAAAAGAAGGTGAACTGTACCGTTAAGTGTCATTTTATAATTTGCCCAGAATTGCTAAATGATCAGAGCAAACTTCTCATGAACAAGACAAAGTTCAAAAATTACTGCAGGCATTTCAAGCATTCATAAACTGAGTTTTTCAGGGGGGAGTGGTAACCCTGGAGGTCCTGCTAGATGAATAAGATGCAATTAAGTTATTAATCTGGGATGCATGATAAATACTGTTTTTCATTGGTATTGTTTTATATAAAAGCTTCTGAAATACATAAGCCTTAAAAATAGAACCCTAGTGTTAGGGTTTTGTTTACATGGAGAATTTACAGCAAAATTAGCAGTAAATCACTACAAAATACTACACCAATTCTCTATGCAGGGATTTCTAATGCCCTCTATGTGGTGAACGTGCACAGAGTGACAACTGTACTGAAACCTCATATTTGATATGTTTAATGCTGAGCCCGCAATGGGAGATAGAAAAGTCTTTTATAGTAGATACTTTTTGAATATAGTGGAACACCTCAGTTTCCTACAGAAATAAGAATGCCTATTGTTACTTATGTTGATATTAGTTTAGGTATTTATCGTTAGATTATATTATGAAAGCACACATCAGCGTTACAGTTCTGGCTAAAATCCTGATATTTGGAAATCCTTGGAGTGTCAGAAAGTCCTAGGTATTAATTGGGCCTCATTACAGAAACAAAAAGAGATCTTGCTATGTCCTAAGGCTACATAACAGTAATTTCCATCTGTTTAAAGACATGTGCCAAAGTTAGAGCACTGTAGAAATTATTCATGTCCAAGCTTCCAGGATATTTGGAAGAGCTCTGAAGGGAAGTTGTCAATATTATTGACAATGAGCAGAACAGGCCTTATTTAAAATTCTTAGACGTTGTCCATTTACCTGTGGCATCATATAAACAATACTAACTGAAAATACCCACTTGTGCAGAGTAAGATGCACTCCTGCGTGCCTGGAGCTGCTGCATCTGTAATGTTGGAGAGGTAAAGCAACAGCAACAGGGAGATATCAGAGAAGCTGTTCCAGGTGTCTGAGATGGCTGACCTCTTGGTCCACATGCATGACTTGATCCAAGTCATTCAGCAAAGCAACCTGGAACATAAAGTAGAGCAAGAATATCTGGGTTAAAACTAAAGGCTTTGTATTTTCAGGATGTACCAAATATGCTAGCAAGTGGTTCTGGCTAGTGCCAGCTAATAGTTTTCATTAATATCCATGAATGTGTGGAAGCTAAGTGTCTGGCACTCAGCCTTTGAAAGCGGGTTGGAGTTGCTCGTCTGAATTGCTAAGGTTGTATTTGAAATCAGGGGAACATGGAGCAGGCACTAGCAGTACTAGCCTGTGTGCACTTAAGGTCCTTGATCTTTAGCAGGTATACTAAGAGTTAAATGGCCTGAGCCCTAGACCTTCATTTGATCAAAAAGCAAGGGTGAGTCTTGCTTCATGTTATCACAGACCATTTCAAAGTTGGTGCTCCACCTCAGAGCTGCTTTTATTATTTCAGCTAAGAATGGTGGTTTAGGGTGAATCAAATGAGCTCACACCACAACTGGGAAAGCCTTTTCAGGTTGTGATTTACACTATGAAGATAAAGCATTTTCTTGCTTTTTCTTTCTGAAAGCAAAATGAAGACTTTTGATACCTCTGGTGGTCATATGGCAGCGTCATGCAGAGATAGCTGGCTCTGAACCTGCTCGCTGGGCTGGGACAGCACTGTAACCATGCTCGCACGGGGCTCTCCTGAGGGTATTTTCTGCATTGTGCTCCTTGCAGGGGAGCTAACGTGGCCAAGTTGCTTCACAGAACCAAAGTAAGCTATTGAGAGCTACTTCAAACATCTCAGCAAGTCATCACACCACACTAGGTGTTAATATCACCCAGCACCAGTCCTCTGCACCTCCCTGCCCTTTCCATAGTCGCATCTGTTGGCACAAAGGGAGGGGAAAATGAAGCTACATTGACTTGCTTGTGTGCCGCTTTATCATGTTTAATTCCATGTTGTCTGTTAGTCATGTTTGTGTTCATACTAATGTCACTGAGCAAAATTTGGATTGTGGGATTAAAATAAACAAGGAATAACACATATAATAACACATCTGTTGAAGGATTTGAGAAAAGTTGTCTGTAAAATTTGAGACCAAAAGTTGGACAGTTAGTTTATTTAGATCTAATTCACATGGAAGTCGGCAGCATCTGATTGCATTTCTCTATTGCGGTTGTTTCTTTTAACCAGGGATTCCCATTAAAACAGCTCTTTGACATCAAAATTATTCAGTCATGTTATTTTAATGTGTGGCATTAAGTAAGCTGGGTGGCAAATTGTCTTCTCAAACAGATTGACTTGTTTTACCTGTGGGGAAGGAACAGCTGAAGAGCTAAAAGGGAAATCTGCCACTTCAGAAAATTTATGGTAACTTAGCAGAGATGGAATTGTTTGTTTTTTGAATGCTAGTTTGCTTTTGATGCTTTTAATCTAACTGAAGTCTTTATCATACCATTTGAAATTATCCTCAGGGGTTGAGGCTATCACTGAAACTTGCAGAAGTAATTGATACTTATTCTGTGTTGTTCACTGTGTTTATATGATTACAAGATGAGTTTTTCCTCTCTTTACAGCATGCAATAAAATTTTCAGTACTGTAGTTGAGAAGGCAGTGTGATAAACTGGAACAGTCTTCATTTGATATACCTGCCCTTTTCTATCTAAACAGAATGGAGGGCCTTTTTCTTGCAGGAAAACTAAGAAACCTTTCTCCTCACAGAAATAATTTTGGGCTGTTTTATAATGTTTCCTTTTTTTTTTTTTTCGCAAAGACACACTTTGGTCTTCTTCCCTGGAAAGTGTCTAGCTAGCTGTTGTAAGTTGTTATATTTCACGGATTTGAAGTAGTCATAGCATATTGTTGAAATCCTAGTGTTTGTACAGTTTGTTACTGCTTTCTACAACCCAGGATTTGTCAAGAGGACAGCAAAGAGAGACCTGAGGACTTGCATTGAGATACTTTGGAGTAAGACTTCATGGTCCAGGGCTCCGTTGACAGTGTTGAGAGCAGTAATTCCTAGACTTTAATTTGTTGGTGGCTCCACTTAGGCTTTAAGCAAGTAGCTCACCTCCTGACTTGGAGCAACTTGTGGCATGGAGCAACTTTCTGTGGCTCTTAGAGGTGTTAAGAGACCAGAATACTGACAATGCATTTCAGATAGACTCTTGTTTATAATAGTTACTGAGTAAAACGGGATGCTTTAATCAACTTTATTGTATGTCACAATATGGAATTATATGGTATTAAACCGAGGCATGTTGTTGCAGCTCTCGTTTAATAAGTCATGTGCTGGTAGTGGTTCCTCCCTGTTGTGCTTTGAAGATGGAATTGAAAGACCCAGACAGAACTTTAAATGATACCAATATATCTCAGACAGTTTTAGATTGATGTTTTCCTACAGCCTTTGGGAAAGAAAGGATGGTGCTGAGTGCTGATTTTGGTCCATGGGACCCATGGTGACACTGACTGTTTTCACAGGCATTGCTTCATTTTGGCCAGTGACCAGAGCTACTTGTGGGTACTGATTAACTCTGTGTGTGTGTGCTCGGCAAACAGAATGGATGATAAGACTGATCAGGTTGTTACTAGGTCCTCATCAAGGGATCGATGAAAGACATGAAGGTAGATAGTGGGAAAGGTTTGTTCCCTCCTCAAGACCTCTGCAGCAGGAGCAGGAATTGGCCTGTTCGTGCAGTTTCCCTGTTCTGGCGAAGGCAGAAATAACAGTAGTTGCACTTCACAAAAAGAGCTTCATATGACAAGCAGAAGATGAAGAACAAAGTGTAAAAGCCTGGCAAGGGAGAACGTAGCCTACTCAAGTCAGTTCATTTCTTATTTGTCCTCCACAAGCAGCAATATATAGGGAAAAAGGTGGAAGGATGTCACAGAGACATAGATCATCATTTGGAGTGAAAAGGTGGAGATGGGCTTCCAAGTGGCGCAGAGGTAGATAGCAGCTTTTGATCTCTGTGGTATTTCTGTGAAAATTCTTTTTTAATACTATGCTGTCACATTTGGTGTTCAGAGTGCTGTGTGCTCATTTGTTCAAGGGAACTACTTGAAACTGCTTATTATGTTGTGGATTTGCATAATATGTTTAAAGGCAATTTAAATAAAATTTAATTCTGATTTATGTAATCTACTCTGATGATTTTTTTCTCTTAAGAAGTTGACGTGCTGTTACCTCTGTGCCGCACAGCGTAAGGCTAAAGCTTCCAGCCAAATTCTTATCTCCATCTGGTGCATGCACATGGGAGGACAGTTTATAAAGCCATCTGAAATAAATAAATTGTATTCTTTATTTTCTCTGTTTGATCTGGTTACCATCTCCTGTAACAAAGCAGGAGCTATGAAATCCTGTGACTGAGGGATGAAGAAAGCTGTTCTAGTGCTTGCTCTCACTTTGGAAAGATGACCCTTCCTTTGGTGTGCGAAGATGTCAAGACGGAGCAGGATGAGGTTAAACATCATGTTGGGAGCACGGGGCTGTACAGCTGGCAGTCTCTGGGCAAGAGTCCCTGCTCTGACATGTTAAAAAATGTAACTGATTACTCCAGTCCAACAGCCAGTTCATTGATTAAAAGGGCAAATGGGCTTTCATCCAGGAGTGCAGCAGAAAACAAACAGCTAGGCTAAAAACCAAGACTATTTAACCATCTGAAAGAGCATAGAGCCATCACAGCTGCTGCAGAACCTGTCATGACTTGGCTGCCAAGAAGCCAGATGCTTGCATCAGAGGAATGTGTGTTTCACAAGCCGATACCTCTGCTTTCTAACACACAGCGACATGTCCGAAAAGGCAGGAGGAGAGCACAAATTAGTCAGCCTTCCTATTAGGTGCCAATCTTTCTGGAACACTGACACCTATAGAAATAGCATTTTCATCAGAAATAGATTATGGAAATAACCTTCTCCTCTTAATAGAGAACTCTTTCAATAACCAGCAAGGGACCACTGTCCATATGTGAAGTCAAACACTGAATAACTCATTTAATGATTGGATCCATTGGAATCCAAATTTGCGGAGGCTTACCAGTGTGATTAAGGATATACAAAAGCCCTTGAACGCACATTGGTTTTGGGCCTGCTCCAGAATCCACTAATGCCATTGATTTCAATTAACTCTGGATAAGGGCACTGGTGTCTGAATCAATTGCATGATTCCAGAAACAACAGGAAAGGCAAAGAAGGAATAATGGCTCAACCCATGGAATTAATGTAAACCAGTCCTATGTACTTGTATTTAGGAGTCATATTTAAAACGTTTCTGAGTTCTCTTGTAATTCAAAAATCCAACGTCTGCCTACCTCTTCCAGTTTCAAGTAGCAACACTCAAAACAGACCTTGTACAATTTGCTTAATATTGTATTTTACAATGAGGCAATTCATAGTGAAAGCCAATGTCTTTTAGAGACATTGCATCAATTTTCTCTGATTAATGCTTTTCATAGAATTCTACTGAAGCAAAAATTATGGAACTGAAAAAGATTCAGAAATTGATTGCAAATCACTGCTACAGCTGGAAAAATTGTATATGCTCATTTTAGTTCTCAGATCATCTGAAAAGGTTAGATAAAACATTTCATTTTAGCCATTCTTTTTCTTATGTCAGAATAGAGTGTCAAGGCTTCACCCTGACACGTAAAGACAGGAATTCCTATAGTGTAGGCTGTGTTAGAGTATATGTTTCTATATAAACGTCCCCTTCCAGGAGGCAGAATATCATCTTTTTAGCTGCTGGAGTGACAGATACCGGGGAGCACACAGATCATTACTGAAAGCTGTCCAGGAGGTCTTGGAGGGGGGGAGCACGGCAGGGCCAGGCATCGAGCACGACTGAAAGGGACAAACCAGATTGATAATACCCCATGACCCAGTATGCAGCAGAGTGACTGATCGGAAGGCAGTTATTGTTATATATTATTTGCTGCTATCTCTGAAGCTTAAATTCACAAATGTGACAGAGGAGAGAGCTATTGCTTGTTCCAGCAGTAAAGCCTACCTCTGCTGAAGACCTTTCCCCTATTCTTGACGTGCAGGGGAGGTAAAAGCTTTGAAAAATCACCTAGTAAGGTTAAAAAACAAACTATCTTCGTGATCAAAAGCTTACCAGCCTGATCAAACCACTTCAACTGAAGGCCCTTTTTTGACAGTGAGTATCTGAAGAGATTCATACACTGTCCCCCCCACACTCTCTTTTATTCTCTCCACATATTTTTACTTGGTTCCGTTGCTTATCCTCTCTGCCAGCTAACCCAGGCATGGTAGAGGGTTTCCTGTGCTAACTTGTGATGATCCGATATGCTTGTAGGTATTTGTTTGTGAGATGTACTTAGCCGTGTTGATAAAAAGTGAGAACAATTGTAATTTTCAAAGAGCATTTTGCTCTTCAGTACCCTGGTGTCATTCGAGAGAAATTCCCGTGGTATTTTAAGAACCAGCTCAAGACTTCCAACCACGTGCAACTCCAAGGAGGGGGAATTCTACAGCCTGCAATTTATTTTACTGTTTTTTAAATTGGCCCTCCAGTGATCTGAGTATTTATAGTGGGATAAAACCATAACAGTTTAGGATGATATGATATTATTTATAATCTGTTGGGATTTAAATGTCCTGCAATTTAGTCCTTCTAGAGTGAACTGCTTTTCAGTCTGGCAACTTGTCTGTCCTTGCCCCAGGAGTAGTATCCAAGGGTTTTAGGTAGCTTTCACGTGGCTTGCAGGCTGGCCAGCTGAAGCTGTACTGGAGCACACAGGACTTGCCGCACAGTTAGCCATCCCTCAGGGGGAATACCCTTAGCTCTTACTACCTCCCTTTTAACTTGCTGGGCTGTGAGGCTGGTAACCTTGTGCTGCAGCTTTATGGGTCTGTAATGAAAGAGTGGACCTGGAGTCACCTAAGTCTGAGCCGTTTTCTGCTCTAGTGCTGGTAAGAAGTGAACACACATACCGGGCATGTGCAACTGCAGGGGCTTCTGCAGTGCTTCAGGAAAAACATTGTGCAGTTTAGGTGACTAGATCCCATCCACCTACCATGTTTTCTGAGAAGATCAGACCTTTGTTTTGGCTTCTCCAGTGGGGAGGAACTTTCTAAGTTAATAATAATCAGATGTGGACAGTGAGCCTGAAGATAGTATGGATTTTTTGTTAGTACGAGACATGGGATATTTAACAGATCCTGGCTATACTGCAAGAGGTTAATTGATGCACCTTACTAATATCTATGTGGGCTTAGATCCGTTTGTTGTGTCTCATCTTACCTGTTTGCCCATCAAAAATGAGGCAGTATGACGCTGAATTATTTCCTCAGATGCACAACTCAGTTCAGCCTACTGTGCATCAGTCCAGGAGCAACTACTGCAGCTCATGACTTCAACTCCTTTATCTTTTCACTCAACCTGTACCTAGCCAAGGACTGAATTCTGTTGGGAATTTTGTTCTAACAAAAGCCATGACATTCCTGCCAAAAATAAGATGTATCTGCCCAGCCAGTAGCTGTATCTTGTGATGACTTAGAATAGAAATTAGATGGATAAATGCACTGAGAGGGTGAGCTAATGGCCACTCCCTTAATAAGGGCTGTAATTTGAAGAATGCAGAATCTGTTTGTCCACCCGCATGGAAATTCTCCTCTTAGGAAGAATAACTTGATGGTTAAACCCACAAATCTCAATACGTGTTTCTTTATTTTTACAAGATCCACCAGTTCTGAAAAGGATTGAGATAGAACTTACATAGGTGGAAGTCCCCCCAAAATTATTTTCAGGCGATTGAAGTCATTGTCTGTGCAGAGCTGCCTGACCAGAGAGATGTGAGCAGTGTCTGCTGTCCTGATCCTGCTCACCTACATGTGCTTAGCCTGAAAATGCTAGAAAGTTTAGTAGGCGCTAAGTTTTGCTAGGTAATACAAATTCTTCCTGGGAACAGGTGGCAGTTTTTCTTGCTGTTTTTTATTTCATTAAATATTTGGCTTTTTTGATCAGTGGTTTCCTTATTTTATGAATCTGTACACTCCTAGTTTCCTCTGCTTGTGTGTGTCTGCATTAGCATCATGGGACAAGCTGGTTTTGTTGGCAAGAGTGGTGGAGTGTAACCTGGGTTTTGCAGTTATTCCGTGTTTATAAATACTTCTAATGGCTGGTGAAAAAAGTATCTTATCCTTGGTCTGAGAAAGCACACTGTAAATCAGCGTCAGGCTTAAAATCTAACTCTTCTGATCTTATGGATGAGCTTGTTTCTGCTGGAATGAACTGAAGCCTTCTGGAGCTGTACATGTGAGCACATGGCTTCATTCACATTTGGTTAAATCAAGTAGCTGTACTACACTGTTTGTGAAGCTGCAACTCAAGCTGTATGTTTTGAAATTCATGTTACTGAATATTATATGTTAGTACTTATTACCCTTATAGAACACTTCATCTTCAAAGTATTTTGAAGGCATCCTGGATCAAACTAGCAAGCTCTTAACGAGCAAGATACACCACCTTGCTGCCTGCAACGGAAGAGGAATGCAACTCAAGTGTTTGAGTCAGGACGGCAAATATAACTCATAGTTACAAAGTGTGGTGTTTCTGGTGTCTCATGGGCTGATTAGCCACAGGAAGAAATGAAGGGGGATTTATAACAGACCTCTTTCAAAAGCACAAACTTCTGTTTTAGAGGCAGCAAGTGGCAGACATAGCAATTGCCTTTGTGAGCGGTTCTCGGCAGCTCTGTGTCAACAGGGTATTGCTGCCACTCAGGGCAAGCAACAGGAAGAAAATCAGGCACTCAGTTATTAAGGTCACACAATTTTTTAAAAATGGCAATCTTCCAGGCAAAAGTGAGCTCTTCAGCTGGTGCTGGCTCCTGTTGTTCAGGTGCGTTACTGCATCTAGCTTGATTGACATCAGCTGAGGATCTGACCCAAGATTGGTTTGCTCTATAAATAGAGGCAGAAGGGGGGCTGATGTTCTCATGCATAGCAATTCAAAATGTAGTTAGAATTTGGCTTCAGCTTCCCCGCTGAGCTCAAGTTTCGGTTGTTTTATTGTGTTTGGATGCAAGTGGCCAGGTGTTTCCCAACATCGAAGCTCTTTGTGTGGAAGCATGCACAGGTAACAGAGCTTGGTCTGTCACAACCCTTGGTGGTGCTCATCCAGTGTTTGAAGTTCTGACTTGAGAGGACTGACTTCTAAGAAATCAAGGCACAGAGTCCCAGCCCCTCTCTTTCAGCAGGATCTCTCAATGACAGAGTAAAGATTCAGATTAGTAGCTGCCCTAGTTCTCAAGTGAGTACCCTGTGCTTTGCTGGAAACTGAGTATGTGTTTCAGCTCCAAAGCACTACTTAGGCTTAGACCTCCACCCAGAGAAGGAAAGGTCGGTATCTATGCCCTTGGCACCTAGTAAATAATGGTGCTTGATGTAGTTTCGTGATTTATTATATTTTCACCTTTAGAAAATAAGAGAGTTTTCTTCAAAACACATGATAACTGAAGTTGAGCTGTCTTGAATCTTTCTAAGATCGCAGTCTGTGTTTCTGTAACTTTCAAAATTAGGAACGAGTTTAAACTTTCATTTCATTTTACTGAAGTCCTCTGCTCTGTACTTTAAAATCCATGCAGGTTTGCACCCCTAGTTACTTATTTCTAAATAAATAAAAAAATTTGGATAATGCAAGGGTAAATTCTGAAAGAGGCACTGGCGTTTAAAATTTTTCTTTTTCTCCCTGTGCTCTTTCCATGTTGAAACTGTTTAAGTTACTTTTCTGCTTTTCTTGCCAGCACTATTTATTAATTCTAAGAAAACATCAGTTGGGTAAACAGAAGTGTTTATATGTGTAGCACTGCAACTCCTACTAAGATGCAAATTGTGCTGCAGGGAGGATAGTTTGTGCTTTTCTTTCCCATTCGCTTTTCTTTTTTGACAGTCAGTTAATAAAGACTCAACAATAAGCAGCTGCCTGTGATGTCATTTGGGACTTTGTCCACAGAGCTTGTATTTACAAGTACTGAGCAACTACATAGCAGCAGCAAGCCCAACTATCAGCAAACTTCATGTCTGCTGTTACTGGAGGACTTCAGTAGTGCTGTGGATGGTGTAGAAAGCTAACTCTGTTCTTCTAACCACAGACTTTTAAAGCTTGGTAAATAAACACTGGATAAACTCAAGAGAATTTCTGGACTGCAAAGACTTCTTACGGTTCTGAGTTCTCCAGGGCTGGCATGTTTTGACTGAACTGCTGCAAGTAAGATTTTTTGCTATTTTAATGTTTTTATCAACTCTGTAAAGCTTATTTTCTCTAGGAGCGTATCAGCGTTGCTATTTGTAGTTTTGCTTTAATTAAAAGAGTGGCAAGTATGTAGCTGTTAGGAGTAATTACAGCCATGCATCTGAGTGTGGTTCAGCAACAGAGTAAAGGATAAATTAAAACTTGATTCTGGCTTTTGTTTGCAGATTACACTGAAGTGGTTCGCTCTTAAGTTATGAAACTTTAAGATTCTTAAAATCTTATGAGTGCTGTCATTAACCGAACAAAAACTAGTCTGTTTTAAGATTGTTCTTCTATAATTCCGGGGTATTTATTTGAATACTCAAATTTAATCAGACTTTTTAGTATAATTTCTTTACAGTTTTTAATACCATTTTCTTTAATGATTGTTTTGCTCCTTACACAGACGTTGACTTAAAGCAAAACTTGACTATTTTTACTTATAGCCCCTGTTCAAGTTCTGGAGGTATATGCATTTAAAAGAAAGAATCATACGGTGCTTTGAAATCTGACACCTTTTGGATCAAATGAGTTGTCAGTTATGTGAGAAACAAAAAAATTTTGTTTTGTTTTGAGTGTTTATGTTAGAAATGCAACAAATCCTGAAATATCAGAGCAGAAACACTAGTACACTGGTAGCTGCTGTGAAAACACTGTTTCTATACTGCCTGCTGTTTGTGGGACAGAACTGTGTTTCTGACCACTGATAAACTTATTTTCAGGACAACTAGCTGTAATTGTCATGGAATTATTCCCGTCTTACAGAGGGGTACACTGGCTTATAGATGTGATTTATTAAAATTTAGTTTACCTACTTCAAAAGCTGGTAACAAGCCCCAGATCTCCTGCTTTTCATTTCAGTCCTTCACCAGAAACCAGTTCTAAATTAATGCAGTTTCAGTTGTAGTGGCTTTTCCAGGGAGTAACCTAATCACAGTACTTTGTGTGAGGAACTCTTTTATTACTGTTTACCTGTATCTAATGATCTGTCTTTCTGGAGACAAACCACATTTCTGAAGAATGAAATTGGAAAATTATGATTGGCAAGTACATGAGGGTAAGTCAGTACAAATCAATCCAATAGGAATTGGAGGATTCCTTTTGAATTATTAGCACTATTGTTTTTTTGCTACTGATTTTGTTTACAAGGCCTCTTGGTCTTACACAGCAATAGATTTTGGGGGCTTCCTATTAAGATTTGGGTTAGTCACAACTGCAGATGCCTCTGTCAAGTGACCTTGTTTCTACAGCAGATCAAAACCTGTCTGTCTCCTCTTTTGGTGATATAATGTGGCTTGGCATGTCAAGATATTGTGCAACTTAGGAGTCGTCATTCTGGCTTTGGCATTGTAGCATATTCTCCTGAGGAAGAAGAAAGAGCCCTAAATTTAGCTCTGCATTGACACCATGTGAATGGTAAAGACTTTTGGGCTCTCAAATATGCACTTAAATAAGAGCATAGAGTTGTATTCTTTGGGTGTTCATCATTTTTATTCAGAAATAGTGTAAACAAAAAGTTTGTATGTTTTTTAAAAGACCTTTTTGTAGCTTGGAACATTCCACTGAATGTGAGACTGAAGAACAGAGAGTTATGATAGAGCCTTTCCCTGGGGAGGAGGAATGGGTTTAGGGTTAGGTGGCGTGATCCCCGCCATGCTGACTCCTTCCCTCAGTCACCTTGTGGCCAATAATGATGATCTACTGCTGTGAAATGATAAGGGTATTTACACTTGCGAAGTGTTCAAGTATCACGTTGGCAAATGCCTGCAAATCGTAAAAAATAATTAGAACAAAGTGAGATTAAAAAAATGCTCCCACTTATCTTTCTCATTTAGATTACTTTTAAGTGCAAGTCATAATCTTAAAAATGAATTTTTACAGTTTTTTAAGGCAACTGTGGACTTCTCTGCTCTTGTTCTTGTGTGCGAGTTAAGTGTTTAGAGGCTTAGATTGAAACAAGTAGAAATCCTGCCTCAGTAAATGCAAAGTGGTAGGGTACAATTCCACTTCAGTCAAGAGCAAATCTTCAGCTAATTATCTTAAGAGCAGAAGCAGACTCTCAAAACCTGACGAGCCCGGGGGCATTGGATTTTCATTTTCCTCTCACATTTACATTTTCTTTCTTATATTCCAATGTAGCAAATTAGGATATAGAGCAAACTCACTTTTTAGCAGAGGGATCTCCTGGTGGAATTTTCCCTGGCTCTGAGGAATCTTCCCAAGGATACCACATACAACCTGATAACATTCTGGGATGGCATTAAAGGGGACAGTTGCCAGCAGAATGTCAATTCTTTGGGCTTTCTTGCCATCTGAAAAGAAACAGAATTAGTGCAGGCTCCAGCCTGTCATCAATCTGACAAGTGGGACTGAGGTTGGGATAAAAGCCCCAGAACAAAGGTGTCAAAGGGAAGGACAGTTGGCTGAGGAGCTTAGCACAGCCAGGGCCAAATGCTGTGTGATGCTCAGCAGCAGCTCCTGTCTGGTCCTGCATGTGTTCAGCTCCTGGCAGGATTAGAGTTATGTGTAAGAAAAATACATGCCAGAGCTGCCACAACACCTTCAGAAATTACAGCATCTAACATGCAGTTTTATTACTAAAACAGGATAAATGTACAGCGTAAAAAGAACATGAACCATTAACACTTGTAATACTCTGTTCTGTACTGTCTAATGACACCGCTCATGTAGCATGCAGAAACATGAATTACATTAGGCATTCCCTGATGGTTACATAAATTAGTCATGCTGCTTTGGGGATGGAAAGTTAGGTAGCTATTATGTGAAAAATACTTGGAAATCTTTTCTGATTCCATTGACAGGCATTCAGGTGAATCACATAAGCGTGGTTTGTGCAGCAGCAGCAGCTTCTGGAAACTGGCAGTAATGTTGTCGATGGGCTGCGAGTGATACAGACCCTGAAAAGAAGGTTGGATTATAAAGCAGTGGATAAAAATTATGTTGCTGAAAAATGGTCTATTAGTACTGACACAGAGCAAGAACAAATGCTACTGTTAAGCAGCATGTTTGATAAGCTTTCCACAGGAAAACACTATTTGTTTTCCAGAGCCAAACTAGCCTTGGATAGTGTGCACACACAATAGGTCTGTGCAGAATCAAATGCATGTCACAAATTATTTTCTTTGACAGCCCTAATTGATTATTATAATTCATCATTATCTAAATTGTGAAATTCAACAGTTTACCGTATCCTTTTGTTTCCTTGTTGCTCTGACAATACAGATAGGAAGAGTTAATTACTGCATGCAACAACAGAGGCAAATTTCATTGTCTGCTTCACTTTGATTGAAGCTGTGTGGGATCACCACTGTGGATTTTCAGTAACAGTGCAGAAAAGAAGGAAGCAGGAATTCTTTTGCAGTGAAGTTGTTTTTCAGTGGTAGTGAGCGTTTGTATTTTGAATCATATTTTTTTTGCAGCTGGACCATATTGTGCTTACTTCACCTGTGCTAAATATTACCTAATTGTGTAAATGGAAATCACGTGTGTGCATTGATCCTCTTGGGAATATACTCCTTGAGGAATATAGTACAACTGGACATGAGTAAAAGGATTGCATTTGCTTCTAAAATGACTTACTCCAACAGATATGAGCACTTGGCCTTTTCCTTCAGTGCTCAGTGATGTCCAGAGCTGCATCTGCTGGGTAAAAGGAAGTAGTGCTCTTGGAGCAGGAGCTCTAGAGAGATTAAGCAATGGCTTAATTTATGCAAATTCCTAAAGCTCTGATCTACACTGTGATCTTCTAAGATTTAATGTAACTTTGCTGTAAAATGTAGCTCACTTCAGCTGCCATGAAATGATCTTACAAAATGGTTCATCAGTGGTACAATTTTGGGGGGTTATTTTGCCAGTAGAGGGCTGTGTTAAACTGGATAAAATAACTCCCTCTTGGTCTCACATTTTCAGTGAGTAACAGCTTAAAGCATATGGTTGTTTTCAAGGGCAAAATGAGTAAATAATTGGATTTTTTTAGAAGCCACTGAATGATTAATTATTTAAAATCAGAATCACATCACTTTTACAGTACAAAACAGATCTGTGTCAGTTTAATTAGACTGAATTCTGGTCTTTCAAATACATCATACCTACCTGTTTATTCTAAACTGTTCAAGGTTGATAGATACAGCCCTAATAAGTCATTAAGCTGACGTGATATACAGCAGCAGCATGTGCTTTTGCTATAATGACACAAATGAGAAAAGAATTGTTTTTCAGAGGTAGAATCACGTTTGTTTTTGATGTGGCCTCTAAACTAGCAGTCATTATTCAGGCTCTAGTGCTGCAGGAGTTGACCTTTGGCAAAATATTTTGTTACCCTCAATCTTTTATACAGGCCTTCTGTGAACTCTGCACAGTTCTCATTTTGCTGATTGCATTTGAAGTCATTTATTGCACAGTGTTTGCCCTTCTAGCAGATGTTAAAGGATTCCCTGCCTCCCCCCCTTAAAGGCTACTCCTCTGTACCATCTAATTATAACCTACACAAAAGATTAACAGATGTTATAATTGTCTTTACTCATTGATTAAATAGTTTCTGCATGATTTGCTCTCTCTTCCCCTCATTGCTGATTTGTGAGGTCTTTTCTGGATGAGTCTCATGCATCTGCAATTTGTTAACAGTGGCTGTCTTCAGTCTTTAACTTTTCAGGTTTGTAGTTTAGTCTGTGCAGGCTATAGATGTTCTTCTGGCCAATGTGACAGAAATGTGTTAAAGCAACTATTCATGCACCCATTTTTGATTTTACATAGTCCTGTTTTTCCTTTTCCTTTTAACCATCCTGTCTGAAATGTATGTGAAAAGCAGATTAATTTTAATGCATGTAAATTGGAGACTGGAGGGCTAAATGCTGAGATTTGCTCAGCAATAGTTTTGTCCCTGTGTTTCAGTTGCCCCTTGCAGAGGAGATTAGTGACAGAGGAAACCAGTTTAAGAAAATTCCTAGTAGCAGGAACTCTCAGTAGGAGTTCCCTAGTAGGGAATACTAGTATGTCCCTAGTAGGAGTATTGGAAAACTGGGTTTGCTTAGGGTTTCTTGTGTGGTTCTTTTCCCTTTTTACTTTCTTACAAAATAAAGGTTACTTGATTCTTGAGCTAGCTAATCTCTGCTCTGTTGTGTTCCCACATTGTGGTGAGGACTGACTCTTCTCAGGTGGGTCTGTAGTACTTCTCTTACAGCACAATAGTGCCAAGCTTAGCAACTGTTGGTTTATGTTCCTGTGAATCTTCTAGCCTCTTGAACTAGGTCAGACCAAAAAATGTTTGGTTTTGGAGAGGTGAAACATCTTGTACAGGTATTTTCACTACTGGGTATTTACTTGTACTTAAATGTTCTTCCCTGTTGTTTAGATTCCACATAATGTTTTCCTTACATCTTTTGACACAGATGTGAATCATTGGCAAGTCTACAAAGATTTCCATGATAGTCTCTGAACATCCTGCAGTTCTACGAAGCTGCATCTGTCACAGGGCCTCAGCCTGAAGTGCTTAGTTCAGAAGTAGTATAAGCAGAAAGTGAAGTCAAATGAGAGCATTTTCTCACATTCTCTGATAAAAACTCTGAATAGGTTAAAGAAGAGAAACAGATCAAAGGATTGAGGCTTGAATTATGGACTTAGTTATTCAAAAGCCATAAAATATTGTGTTGTTCCCCCTGCCCTTCTCTCAAATCCTACTCAAATGTAAAACTATTGCCTCGATTCCTAGTCTGACAAACCACCTCATGTTGAGATTGGGTCTACCTTCTCCTATTAAAACCCTTTTTGTATTTTTGGTGACCAAAAACACTTGAGTTCTGTGTGTATGTCTGGGAATATTGACTCAATTAATGCAGATTCATGGATGTGTGGGATGTCCTGTGTGATTCTGCTTTGTTAACACTGTGTGGAAAAATACTCTTTACAGTGAACACCATACATAGCACTGGCTCTGAGGTTTTGCCATATAACCTACTGGGCTTTAGGTTTTTATCAGTTTTTAAATATTGATATTTTACGTATAATTAATGAGTTTTATTAGCCTGAATAATAATCTTTGGAGTGCACAAAAGCATTTGTCTGGGGATTCAAAACTGCTCTAGAAACAGAGGTACTTTGTTTGTGGGATTAACAAAGAACACTCTATCCTCCTTGTTTTTAACTGACATCTCAGTGATTCCGAATACTTTCCATTTATGAGCTGGGGGGAGCAGATTATAGATTTGTAATAAGAAAATTCCAGGGTGCCAACTGTGCTTGCAAAGTGTATTTTAATTATATAGACACCTGTCCACTACAGACTTGCAATATTTCAGAGGTCACTGAACAGCCAGCTGATGGAAATGACTTTTATTCAATACCAACCTTGCCTAAGTTTGAAACACTGATCCAGAGGTGAAAGGCTAAAACCCAAATTACCAATAAGGAGATCTATCCAATCCCTGTATCATGCTGGTGGTAAAAGCCCTAGGTGTTCTTTGCAGTTACATGAGAAACACTTAAATTACCAGAAGTTCAGCTAAATCATTAAGGATTTTTCACATCTGCTAGTAGGTGCTACTGAAGGAAAGTATTAAAGTGAAAGCTGGTATAACATTTCAATAAACAGCTCTCTATTATGTCACTGGCTGCTAGCCCCAGTATTTGAGACTAAGATCTTAATCTTTATTATAAGGTTGCAAAACTAAATGAAAGACAGCACCAAATGAACTGAAGAGACAACAGTAGCACAAGCTACAAAGGCTCAGGCTGACCATTCTCCTTCTCTCTGCTAGAGAATCTGTAGACTTGTCTTGTACTTAATTATGTGCCTTTCCTAAAACTAATAACTTCCTTCCCTTAAGCTGCAGTTCTGCCATGGTGTTATTGATTGGGAATACATCATGATGTTCATAGGAAACAGTTTCTGTCATTTATATTTACCAATCTTTAACCAAGTGAATTGCTTCTCTTCTTGATTACCACAAAAATCTCCTGTCACAAGAAAAAGCTTTAAACATACACTGATAAGAATTTATCGACTAGGTGATAGTTTTCAGCGCAGCCCTGAGGAAGGAATGGTTCATAAGGTGCACAGCCATGGGCTGCCAGACAGCGCAGAGGCAGATGTGTACCACAAACCTAGGCAATGTTTTCCTTCCTCTTGTCAGTGAGGAAATTTTTCTGTCTCCCTAGTAAAGCACTAGTATCTCACTTTTACCCACTGGCTATTGTCTGTTGCGGAAGCAAGTTTTCTTTACTAGTTTTACTTATTCCTCTCTACCTGAACTCCAGGTTTGGATCCTGTGTATTTGTTACAGGGGAATTCTGAGCTTGGGTGCATAGTTCACGAGCTTATAACTCCAGGGAGCATATTTGAGATGTCCTCTGAGGTTATCTGACTTACCCAGCAGCAGTAGGAGGCTAGATCCCATTACAGAATCACAGAATCATTATGGTTGGAAAGGACCTCCAGGGTCATCAAGTCCAACCTTTCTCCTACCATCTCTCTA